>PVIR01024718.1:0-25626 GCA_004026965.1 Petromus typicus | reverse complement strand
ATGCTATTATTGAAAATATAAAGAAAAACACAAAATAAGTCAATAGACACTCCCTATTGATCATTCGTAATAAGCAGAGTAAAAACATATCCAATTACTATTACATTTCATAGTACTTGGATATGTTTTTACTCTTAAAAGAGTTGTGAACTTGAGGAGGCAGTGACAGCAACTGAAATAGAAAAAAAAAAGACTAAGAGAAAAGAAATAGAACAATAAGGATGAGACTAAATAAAAGGCATTTTTCAGAATACCTTTTCAACCTGCCCCGTAGACTTACTTCCTCCAAGTAGTCCCTCCATTCTAAAGTTTCCAAAATGTTGTCATCATCTCTTCAACTCTGAATACAACAATGAATTAATTCACTGATGAGGTAAAAATTCCTAACCATCCCATCATATTATAAAGACTCCATGTCTGAAAACTGGTACACATGGCTCCAAGCCTTAAAATATAAGATATTGGGGACATTTCAGATGCACAATATAACAAATAGATTAATATCTTATATTATTTTGAAACTATTCTAAGAATATGTGGAAAAAGTACTAAAGAAAATCTACTATTTTTATAACAACAACAAGAGACAGTTACTTATGAGCCATAACCTACATCTTTACTATTCTCCCTTCAAATTCATCATAATAATACTTACATTCCAGATAAGTATAGACACAGCATCCCCATACTTTCTGCTCCTAGTCACAATATACTATCTCTTTCTATAATGGACAAGCTTCAAATATTTATCATTTCCAATCAACATGAGGTGCAGTCTTAATTTCAGGCAAGTCTAGCCCCTTAGTTTGAAAGCTCTCTTCTTTCACCCACTGCTTCTCTAAAAGCAGTAGTTGTGCCACAGGTGTGATAGGCAATGCGTACTGAAATCTAAGTTTTATTTCTCCAACCTCCCTTGTAGGGAAGAGATGTAATGATGGGAGAGACGAGGTAAAATACCAAACACTGATGAACAGAAGTGGAATCTTGACTTAAAATGAGGGTGTCAGTTATAGAAAAGGTAGACATGGTATTCACTTTCAGCTCTCGAGCAATGAAAAATAATTTTCCTCAAGAGAAGAGTAACAAAGATGAAGGTTTTCACTATTGTCTGGAAAGATTAATTCTGATTGTGAATCTGACTGTCTATCAGTCAGTGTTAACTACAGAGACAGAACATGTGTGTGTGTGTGTGTGTGTGTGTGTGTGTGTGTGTGTGTGTGCACATGTCAGGTACACATACTGTGGCTGCCTGCAGCAGCACGTGTGGAAGTAAATAAAAGGAATCTGTGCGTGCTGGAAATTTGAAAGGTCCAGTCAAAAGTTGAAGGCTTGGGACTCATTGTTAAGAGCTTATGAGGAAGATGAAGGATGTGCAATAGCTGGTTGATGGAAAGTTGATGAATGGTTAAAGGATCTGTGACAGATGGCTGAAGACTCTACTTCAAACTGAAGAGTTTACGCTGCAAGCTAGGAGATGAATGTGCAGACAGAAAGCTCGCGTTGCTCCAAAGGATCAGAAGAGAAATTTTTTTCCTTAGTCGTATGCACTCAAGCAGGGGTGTGTCTTCTATCTTCAGTCAGCCTCTTCAGTCTTAACCAAAACCAGGCTAAGCCATTCAGTAAGGTGATATTTACTCATGCTGACATACCGTTAACTATCACAAATGGCTTAAGAGAAACCTAGGTAATTGGTGTAGTGTATTTCTGGATATGTTTGTGTGGGTCATGGGAGCATGAATTTGATAAGTATAGCTGGTCTTTGTCCTTTTACTCTCATACTTTTCCACAGGTCTGCACTTAGCAGATGCCATAAGGCAGGAAGTTTTCATCTGAAACCAAGAGCCATCATAAACTATTTCCACCTTCAAATTGTGAATATAAACAATTTCTCACAGTAATGACAAGATCAGAACCAAAATTTAGTGGCAAGAAGTGGGTATGTTTCTGAGATTATACCTGACAATGTGGTTTCCGAAGCTTCAGAATTTGCTTGCAGTTTGGAAAAGTGTGATGACTCAGAGTGGAGAAAATGATAACATGTTACGCTTGATGGATAAATCTGATTTGAGTGTTGAATCTCCACCTTCTCTTAGGAATGATGACAGAGGAATAGGCTCATGAAGCTTCAGATAGGGACAGGAATTCTAGTGAGAACTGGACCAGTGGCAATTCATATATTTTGATGTGTAAGTACATTTTTCATTGTACTGAAAGCTTGTGGAAATCTGATTTTAAATCTTGTTGACTAATAAATAGAGCAAAAGAAAGTTCAAGACAGCTCAATATTAATGACTTGGCATGAGAACTGTTGGCTGATTTGAGGCTGGATCGTGCTGTGAATGATAAGCAAATTACAGAGCACAAAGAACTGAACAAAACTTTGTAGTTTGTCCAGAAAATAAACATTTTTAACACTGGAGGGAAGGAAAGTATGCTTACTAAAGAAATCAGTATTGTTGAAATGAAACACATTGCTTTGCACCTGGAAAAGAAAGATCTCATGAGGAGATTTAATAAATCAGAAGACTCCATACATCACAGGGTCAAAGGTGCAAAGTATGAAAGATTTGTTTGAAAGATGAAACCATGGGGATCTCTCAAGAAGACCCAACAAGCAAATTTGTCCCTCAGCATGAATTTCACTACATTAAACCATTCTTGTATCAGAACTCACTGCCGCCACTTTCCAGGAAGGTCTGTGTATTACTCGAGCGACTGGGCTATTTTGGTATTGCCCACGTGGCACTGATTTCACAAGCATGTGGAACGTGCATGTGTTACTGGCCGCTTAGGCTCATACTCTCAGATTCATCTGCTCACTGCTGACCATATCAAAGGAGACTACATATCTGAATGAAAAAGAAAAATGATTTATTGTAAACACTCATAGGAGACTGGGGAGTCATTGGATTCAAGTCACCTTCTCACTTTTTACCATGGGGCCAAGGACTTTTTTTCCCCTGTGTCATATCCCCAGACATTTTTTTAATTCCTTATTTTTTTAATTGAAATCTTTACTGGTACATTACATATACACATCATGATTGCGTACAACAGGACTTTTAACATAAGAAATCTAAGGGAGTGGGAGCGATAGAGATAAAGCAGGTCTTTAAACTTTAGCATCTTGAGCCATCTTCAGCTCATTGTTCCCTTTCTTATTCTAGGAAAGGGCAGTTCCTAGGTAGAGAAAAATAGGGTGTATTAAAAATTAATAAGGAATCATACTAAAAGCAGCTGTTGCTTCTTCAGTTAGACTCTACCATTGGAGCAATTAGAAAGTCAAAGAAGGGGTGAGAAACTAGATGCAGAGAAGCTCCAAGTAATGCAACTACCATCAAATTTATCAGAAAGAATTAACAAAGCATGAAGCAAACCAGGAACATAAAAGACAAGGGGAACCAGCACCTCTGACAGAAGGCAAAGGAGACAAAGTGAAGGTGTAGCCACATGGAGGACTCTTATTTAATATGTAAAAGCTACACACTGAGATCCCCATACACACACATTTTCACTTTAGCATCATTATATTATTATACAAGATACACACATGTATCTTTTGCTTACCCATTAATTCTAATGTACTTTCTATAATCCTTTCAACATACAAACTTGTCCATCACTAAGGGACAGGAAGAAATCAAATGGCCTCGAAGAATGTAGACAGATGTGTCCAGATTAAGATAAATGACAGTCAGGGAGTCAGTCTGATGGTAAGTAACTACTTCCAGGTGCCTGCATGAGGGAATGGAAAAATCACTAGTCCTGTATAACAGGATCCAGGGATGAGGGCTTGTGTGTATTTGCTTTTCTGGTGACCTGTACTCTTCCAGAGAAGCTACCAATCTTCTCTTCTCCTCATTTTGAAACAAATCATCTCCCTTTGTCTTAAGCTCTGCCTTTTAAATTCCTGAATGGTGTTGAGAGTTTGTGATTGTGGTGTTTGTGTTCCAGATGAGGATGTGTGTATCCCACCCTATAATGAATTTATGGAAAAGAAACTGCTTTCCAGGCAGCCTGCTGTCAGGATCTGCATCTTCTGTTCAATCATCTGGCCTTAGGAGAGGTTTTGGAAGCTCTTTATGCCTTAGGCTTTAAGAATCCAATCAGAAAAAAAATGATTTCAATGTTCCTTTTTTTTTTTTTTTTTCATACCGAAGATGGAACTCAGGTTGTCAAACTTGCAAGGCAGATGCTGGAACCACTGAGCTAAATCCCTAGCCCCTAATGTTCCATTTTCCAGTGCTAGTTACAATGGAGATTTTTATGTAGATTTTTAAGGAAGGCTTAAGAAGACGATGTGTGAATAGCCAAGAAAAAATGATGTGTGAATCTCTA
Organism: Petromus typicus; assembly: GCA_004026965.1. Classification (NCBI taxonomy): domain Eukaryota; kingdom Metazoa; phylum Chordata; class Mammalia; order Rodentia; family Petromuridae; genus Petromus; species Petromus typicus. The sequence goes on along the minus strand of PVIR01024718.1, from coordinate 21,288 downwards.
CAAGTGAGACTAAGATGTAATTGCTGTCCACATGGATTTAGAGATGCCAAGAACGTGGATGTTGTCATTACTTGTTTTTGTCATTATTTTATTTAGAGATTAAATGTGGTTTAAGGAGATGCCTTTGTGTGTCAAGTAATTAGAGGATGGACTAGTGATGGTTAAACTATTTCCAACTACATTGGTTTAAGGGATGGCAAGGAAATTATTAAAGTGCATTTCTGTGTGTGACTTCATGACATGGACAGTGGGGCATGAGTTTGTGGAATTGACCTGACCCCCAGTCCCTTGCATTCCAGCTCTATCCCAGCTCTTTGCTTTCCAGCTGCCACAAAGTGAGCAGCTTTTAGCTGTTCTGTCTTTCTTTTCTGCCATGTTTTGACCTTTAAGTTTTGCATGGCAGGTGTTTTCCCATAGAAAAAGAATATGATTAATATAGTATTTCAATGACAATTTAACTTATTCTCTCAAACATACTGTCAAAATAAAAATGTAAATAAAAAGCCAAATAGCAGCCATGTAAATAATGAGGTATTATTTGTAGATAATTGAACAAAAAAGGAGCATGAAAGTAGCAAATTAGTGCCTTGACCAACTGTTTGCTTATCAATAAACAAATAAAACAGTGGTCAATAAAAACATTCCTGGGATCAAAACAAGTCTGAAGGACTAAGTAAGTTGAAGTTGTATGAGGTTATAGTCAGAAGCTAAGAAAATGCAAGGGAACTGATCCTAAATCTTCAAAATTGTGAGCCAAAGTAAACTTTAATCAATAACCTAGATTTGGTTATATTTCATAGCAGCAAAATGAAGACTAGAATGAGTGGGAATAAAATGACACTGTTAAGTAGCCAGTGTATCACAAAATCAATTGCAAAATGAATAGAAAATGTGAAAAGTGCTGGGTGTGGTGGCTCATGCCTGTAATCCCAGTACTCCGGAGGCAGAGGCAGGAGGATTGTTGTGAGTTCAAGGCTTGCCTAGGCTACATTGTGAGCTCAGGCCCAGCCTGAACTACAAAGTGTGACCCTGTCTCCAAAAAAAAGAGAGAAAAATATCATGAAATAGTACAGACTCCTGACTTACAAACTTAATTAATTTTTGAGGGCTGGTTGCAACTCAGGTGTGTCAACTGAAGGTTCAAACTCCTCCACATGGTCTTCAGAGTCTCTCTGCTATTTATAGGCAGGTCTCAGTGTCCTTAGAGGGATGTTGGCCCAAGAGTTCTCAATTAACCCCATATAGGAAACGATGTTGTAATGTTCCTTCTAGAATTCTTTAGGGGTTAAATCTGTATCTGAGAACATCTGGAAGCACAAATGGTTAAGACTCCAATCATAACTCAAGACTTTGTAAGGCAAATTAAAATTGTGGCTATAACCTAAGTCAGGCCAGTCATAATTCGAGGGTTGACTGTGGATGAAAATGCATTACACAAAATTTAAAAGATACAGAGAAAATAGAGGTACAAGGTGCATTTGTAGTATTAAATACAGAGAAATAGAAAGAGAGACATGGAAGGATGGAGTGAGGATTCAAGGAAAAAAAGACAATATATGAATCACTTGAATTTACTTTTATTTTCTTTTTAAAATTTTAATTAGTATATGGGTATGCTATATTATAATTATATTTGTCTTAGGATATATTATATTATGTATATAAAATCCTACATGTATAATATAATATATTCTCTGTAATATGTACTTAATATCCTACATATATAATGCATATAGATCACATTTTGATAAATTCACTTTCACTTTCTCCATTGCTTCCATCTCTCCTTTCCCATTTCTAGTTCTCTTCTCCACAGAGTCTACGTCCATGTCTCCTGCAATCTTTTGATTTTTTTAAAAATTTAAGTGATTTATAATTCTGGGTCTCTCATAGCAAAGAAACCATACAATATAAAATATTTTGTATGTGTTTTGTTTCATAAAGAATTACAATATAATGATTCATGTACTTTCCTACAGATGGCTCTACAAGTGACTCTAATTTATACCTCTTTAAGGTTGAGTAGCACTGCATTATATGGATGTAGCACATTGTCTTTATCCATTCACATTTTACTGGTGGGCAGAGTTGTCACGTACATAATTAACTCCTGTAAATTGGACTGCTGAAAATATGAACATAGGTATATCACTTTAAGTGAGGATTTGAGTCTTTACAGAAGATACTCAGAAGAGGTAAAGCTGAGTCAAACATAATTTTTATTTTCAGTTTCATGATGAATCTCCATATTCACTTTCATAGGAGTTACACTGGTTTATATTCGCACCAACAATATAGAAGTGTTTCTTTTTATCCACAATCTTAGTTGTTATTTCTGAAATCCTTAATAATAGCTAATTTATCTGGAATGAGATTAAATTTTAGTGTTATTTCAATTTACCTTTTCTAATGCCCAAAGATGCTTAATATTTTCTCATATACTTATTAGTCATTTATATTTCTTTTTAAGAAGTGTCTACTCATTTCAGTTATTCATTTTTGGTTGAATCTTTTATTTCCAGGAGCTAATTTTTGTGAGTACTTTATATAAATTCTATATTATACATCTGTCCAAAGAATAGCTGACAACTTTTTCCAATTCTATAAGTTTTTCTTTTAACTTTTTGGTCACTTCCCTTGCTATGCATATGATTTTAATTTAATATTTCAATATATTATTTCTTGGCATCATTATTGTAAAAGTAGTGCTCAGTTCAAGAAGTCCTTGTCAATCCTATTGTCTTCAAAAATTTTAGAGATTCAGTTTTTTCTTTCATATACATCTCTGATTCACTTTGATTTGATCAAAGTAAAATGTAGGAAATGTTTCTAGATTCATTCTTCTGCACATGAATAACAACTTTTCCTGGGAAGAAAGCTTGTCTAGAAGTCAACCTCCCAAGTTGTAGCCTTTTACCAGGGCATCTCTTTCTGCCTTGAAAAACTGAGATAGTATTATAGATAAGCAAGCTAGGTAGAAAGATTATGGCAATAGATACAGTGAGAACTTCAAGAGGACTAGAACAAAGGTGTGACAAGCCACAGAGGCACCAGAGACACATTAGCTGAGAATAAAGCCTCAAGATAAGACAAAATGACCAAGTCTACATAGTTCCTAAAAGAAAAATACTGGGCTTAATGAAGTCCAGGAAGACATCAACCACTCTGGTGGGTCACTAGAGACTCTGGGCCCAACACTTCCTAGAAAAATCTTTGTTCCTTTCATCCATGCTTCTTGCAGGACTTGTTTCCCATTGAGTGTGCATGACTATTACCTAAGTGACTCTACTTATAAACTTATTGAGTGTTCAGGACAGTGATCCACATTGTACCCATGTGGGTTTCATCCTATTGAATTCCTCTGTAAAGCAGAGTCCTCAGGTGACCCACTTGAGTCCCCATCCTGTTCCTGAGAAACTTTCCTATCCATAAATATATTCCTACTCTTAGCCTTCATTGTTCCTAAGACTCATTTCTGATTTCTAGAGAATAAGAAATCAGCCTATTGTATATAGTTAACAGACTGGGAGATATATTTCACATTTCATCTCTGATCTTATTTCCTGTAACAATAGGACATCTCTACCTCATGAGGAAATCCATGTATAGTCTCAATCCTTACGTGACTCTTACTATCATCAGGATACCTTAGCCTCTGTATGGAAATAGTCCATGTCCCTTACAAATCTTTCTCTTTGGGAAACTGGGCCAGGGCCTTGTAACTGCCTTTGTGTCCCTAGTAACAATGACTGCATCGTTAACCCAATGCAGAGAGTTCCCAAAAGACTCTTCCCTTTACAAGGGCTAAAATGGCTGTTAAAGTCAGATTCCAAAGTGAATGAGGGGAGAAGTCCTTTATCTTATATGTGCTGAGAAATAGTGGCATGTTATTGCCACGTAAGTGTATCCTGGAACAAGCTGACTGGAAAATCTTTGCCTACAGATATCTATCACTTTCAGGGACAGATAACCACAAGTACTAATCCAGATGAAATCTCAGCCCTGGGCCCTAGGACACAAAGGTCTTTGAGACATTTTGTGTTATTATTCTAGTCACCTAGGAGATTTTCCTGTACAGCCATACTACCTATGCTTAACTTAAATCCACTCTGAAGATATCTATGCCCTGATATCTGTAAGGCACTTAAGTTAAAGTCTGTATGCATTGTCTAGCAATCACAAATTATGTTAGTCACTCCACACATATATGAGAACCAGACCTAGCAGAAGGAGAGGAGAAAAATAAAGTTGGGGTCTTCTATGAGGGCAAGAGATACAAAAGTGAGAGCGATAGAGTGAACAATTGGGTTCCTGAAGTCCATAGACTTCACCGAGACCCACAGACAGTATCATCCACCATTGGATAAGCCATATACCACTGCAATGCTCATGATATGACCTCAGCCTCACAAAGGACAGGAGTCACAGCCTGCAGATGGGCTGAGCTTATGTACTCTGGTTCACAAAAGGAGAGAAAAAAGCTTTCCTTCTTAAGTGAATGTGTTTTGGACTCAATTATGAAGATTATGTAAATAACTCCCTCTGGTGTCACCCTGAAGTTTGTTCCTTCCGGTGAGTTCAGTCTTCCACACCAATTGAGTCAGGGAATGTGCTCAAAAGTGTGGAGTGGGCTTGTCCCTCATGTGTCCTCCCAGGAGCAAGAATTTAATGTCCTTTCTGACTCAGACATGGGGTGTATGTTCCGCATCCAAAATGTCATTCCTATTTTCAGCACTTTCATAGACAAGTACTTATATTTTTATGGGATCAGCATGAGAATTTGAGTTGTTGGAAAGGACAGAAGGCTAAGTCCTTTTGTCAGGTCCTCTCTCTTTCTTTACAAGAAACATGCCACCAAAAGAATGAGGGAGAGAGAGAGGGAGAGAGAGAGAGAGAGAGAGAGAGAGAGAGAGAGAGAGAGAGAGAGAAGGAAGAAAAGAAAGAAAGAAAGAAAGAAAGAAAGAAAGAAAGAAAGAAAGAAAGAAAGAAAGAAAGAAAGAAAGAAAGAAAGAAAGAAAGAAAATACTAAATGACATGAAAAGGCTGGAATAAAAGGGCTGAGTTTACAGGCTTGAAATTCTCCTTTAGACTGTCGTGCAACAATCAGGGTCTGCTGTTCCAGGGAAACCTGTTCTCCAAGTCTTAAGACCAGTTGCTGACACTAGCTGTCTTTTAGTTGGCAGTTGGAGTCCTGGATTGATAATACGCATTTATATTTTCTAGATATGAACTAGATTTTATCTAAATCCGTTTTTGCAAATTCACGTTGTTGATTATTATTAAAGTCCACTAGGGGGAGCATTAACACTACATTTTTCCCCCCCTTTCAATTGAGGCTGCCTTGAGGTTTTTTTGTTTTTTGATTTTTGTTTTTTCTGCCCCACTGGATGTATGAGCCCAACTGGGACCTTGACCTCCAGCTAGTCTCTAGCCAAATATCACAGCTTGCTACTAATACCTACTGAAGACCCCCTTTTGATGTGTGTTTGTCCTCCTTTGAGTTCCCATAGAGGTCTTTTCTGATAAGCAAGGACCACTGCTCTACTGCCTAAGCAGCCCACTGTGATTACCATATTCAGCTCCAGTAAAAAATCAGAGACAATTTTTTACCTTTCTCAACCAGCGCATCAGTTAAGGTAACGTCCTTATTAACATCTCCATCCGGGGACTAAGCCACTAATCTGCTGGGAAACGCAGCTCCTAGAGATTCTCAACCCAGCGTCACTAAGGAACTAAAGTAGTGTTTTAAGTAAAAGAAGACAATTTATTCGATGGTGAAGAAAAGGGGAGGAGAGGTGACAGAGATACTCTGAACGACAAGGGCTTATTCGAAAATGAATTCTGGTGGCCATTTGTCCACATTTCCTTTTCGTAGGATATTTCTCCCCATGTAAGATCCTAGTATCTACTGGATCCCTGGTTGTCCTTGCTCCTTACCTTGGATTTCTTCTGGCCATGACTTTCTCTGTCCTTTAGAGAATGAGGGTTGGAGGCCTTACGGAAATGTAGTTTAGGTTTAAGGACCATATAAAGACCGAGCAGGTGGGCTTAGTTTCTTCCACTGTCATAACTGTGGAGGCAGAAACTGCCCTTAGGATTTTCTTTTATTTATTAATAAAGCTCAGTGAGACCTTCATTCATTTTCCCTAGCAGGAGGACCCCCTGTCCCTGCAGCATGATTGACAGGAGCGATTGACAGGGCCCTGACCCTACTTTATATTAGAGGCTCTTTCTATGCATTCCTGTGTCAGAACTCATTCTGATCTTCATTATATTTGCAGTATATATTTTTGGGTCCTGAGTGTATTCTGTGTGGGGTGAAGATGACTGAAGGGCAGATCAGGACATCTGGCATGCCTTACTCTCTTCTAATGTGGCAAGTATCACATGGGCTCTTTATGTCATTCTCTACCTTTCTTGATATAATGGAAAAACGACTGGCCCTAGGATGCTGTTCTGACTTAAAAAGGTGGAGGAGAGAGATTCTGCACCTCCACTGTTTTGTCTGAAACAGGTTATAATTTTCAGGATTTTTTTTTATTCTGTCAAAATCACAGATGCTGTTTTATTGTAATTGAACTGAACTCATCGTGTACACTATATTATTTTGACACAATATCCACTTTACCAATACCTATTCTTATCCAAGAATAAACTTTGTTTCAACTTTCCATTTTCGTCTATTTTTCAGATGAATATAGTTTTTCTCTAATATAACTTTTATAAATTTTATTTTCCTCTTGTAGGGTAATTTCTAAGTATTTAATTCCTGAAGTTACTTAGAAATGTTTGGAGTTTTTCTGATTTATTTTTCAATTAGTTAATTATTGATGTGCCAGTACAATTACTGATTTTTATGTGCTGTTTTGGTAACTTGCTACATTTCCTAATTTTTTTAACAGCTTCTAAATGTCTTTTTGTTTAATTTTTGGAATCATCTATGTAAATGATCTCTCATTGACAAATAAGGATAGTTTGAATTCTTTCACTATTCAAAAATCTTTTCTTTCATTTGCCTGATTTCTCTCTAGTTTTACCTCTTAAGAAGTAAAAAGTTAAACACCTAGCTATTAAAAGGAAAAATATAGTGTATTTTAGATAAAATATTATTGAAATAATGAATAGAAATATAACAGAGTATGATTAATTAAATTATTTTTCTTCAAATATTTAAAAATGAAAACATTCTTACCAATATTGATTGAAAAAGGTTATTCAAGCTATTAAAATTAGCAGTGAAATATGGAGCTAGACTGTGTAACTCAGGGATAGGTTCCTTGCCTGGCATTTGTGAGACCTTGAGTTTGAACTCCAACACTGAAAGTGCTAAAGAAAATTAAGTAATTAATGCAGGAAAAGTACCACTGATCTAAAAAGAAATCATATGTAACAGAAAAAAAACAATGCTCAAGTTTACAATAAAGCATTTCACAGTTTGGATTAAATAGGCCAATATTAGAAATGTACAGCTTAGTAACATAGATATAATACATTAAATTATAATATCATTGATATTATAATATCATTGATACAGATATAATATATAAAGTTACAGAATTTCCAGATAAATCAACAATTACTAAAGCAACTTAATTTTGCATCATTAATGTCTTGAAAAGTAACAGCGTTGGACAAAAGTCCTGAATTCTGCAAAATATTATTTGAATTGTAATTTACAACATTTTCAAAATATTTCCAAGAGTAAGACCATTTAACCTGCAAATTCATTCTTTGAGGCACAAAGTAACCTGATGCCAAAGCCAGACTGGGAAATTAAAGAAAACAAAAAGTCAATGCTCATAAAAGTACTAAAATACAAATCTTAAGATTTACATTAGTAAAAAAGATTGATCAAATGTAACATAAACTATTAACCAAATAAAAGAATAAAAAAATGAAGATAAAACATTTGATTTGATGCTTAAAGATAACTTGACCAATTTCAAAAATGTCTATGATAAAATTCTAAAATAATGAGAAAAGTGTTAAGCAATATTAAAAAAACATATGTGAAATACATGTAACATAATACATTATTGAAACAAATATTTTCTGTAGTCAGAAAAATTTTTTTAAAATACCTGATTTTGCTATTTTTCTCAATTTCAGTGTTTTATGTCCTATCACAAAATAATTAGGCAATTAATAATAATCAAAATAGGAACAGAAAGAGTAATATTATCTATGTTGATATATGATTTCATATATAAGAAATTTCAAAAATATGCTAAAATTTGTTAGAATTAATAAGCAATTCTATTTCAATTCCAAGATACAAAAATCATAATGTAAAAATATGTTACACTTCTAGACACAAGCGATGAACATCCTGAAATAAAATTTTAGAAAATAATTATAAGTAAACCTAATTAAGAAAATAAAATAATTCAGCTAAACCTTAACCAAATTAACTATTCATTTGTACTGGAAAAGTACAAATATTAATGCAATGAATTAAATTAACAAAAATAAATATCTTTAAAATATCAATATCACAGTAAGCATTCTACAGGTTCTATAAATTTATTTTTATTTTTATTTATTTATTTTTTTTTGAGACAGGGTCTCGCTTTGTAGTTCAGGCTGGCTCTGAGCTCAGCCTCAAACTCACATCGCAGCAATCCTCCTGCCTCTGTCTCCCGAGTGCTGGGATTACAGGCATGAGCCACCATGCCCTGCACTGTGGTATGTGGTACTGATTGCTGCTGGGCGTGAGTCTCCACACCCAGTATTGTATGTGGTTTCCAGGGATTGAAGCCGGGCCTTTGCGCTTGCAAAACAGGCGCCGGAACCACTCAGCTAAATTCTCAGCCCCTGAAAGTTTTGAGCTTAGAGAAGTAGAAATAACCACCTTAAACTCGTGTGGACTATGAAAGCAGTACAGGTATCTGAAACAAACTTGGAAAGATTACAGTGCTAAATTGTATAATTCCTCGTGCAGAAAAATTGTATACTGTAAATATCCCACAAAGCCTCTCAATTATAGTAAAATAATAATGTTATGTTTATTAGTGTAGGCAGACTATATCAAATGTATGTATTTATAGGATAGAATGTAGTATTTTGATATCTGAATACATTATGGATTAATTAAGTCAGGTGAGTTAAACTATCACCTCCTCCAAAACATCATTTTCATAAAATTATTTATAATCTACTCTCAGCAATTTTCAGTATACAATTCAATATTATTATATATAGTGATTAAATTGTTTGTCTCCAGAATTTTTTCCTCAACTATGTACTTGTACACTTTAATCAATTTCTAAAATAGTGACAAGACCAAACAATAAAGATTAATACCTTTTAATCCAGTAATATCTGAAAGGTAAACTATGTACAAAGGACAAAATCAAAGTCTTACTCATTTTTCCTGAAAGTCTTAGATACTAAGCGATCAATGCTTCAACAAATTGACACAGTAAGTGATAACGGAAAACAAGCCACATTAAGATCTTTCTAAGTTCATATCAGCAAAGAAGTTAATTACATTGCTAGTTGGGTTCATTTATCTTGATTACTGGGGAAAATATCAGTATTTGCAATGGAGGTAACGACTCAGCATAGGCAGAAATGAAAAGAAACTAGATATTCAGCAAATGAATTGTATGACTTGAACACTGAAAAGAAAGGAATAGAGTGACTACTTGCAAAGGAAATTATAAACACTTGTTATGAACAGATTAACAATGAAAGAAATGAGAGTTGTAAATATAGTTATATAATTAATTATATAATTATTTCTTAATTACAAATTAGTTAAATATATATGTAATTTTGTATAATGTTAATTACAAATTAGTTTAAATATATATGTACATTGAGTCAATGCTTATATCACTTTTTTTGCTTTTGCATTACACTATCATACAGAATAAGATGTATTGACTTTATATCAGTATTTAGGCATGATTAGGTTTAAAATATATGATAGATGATATTAATAGTGTCAGCTCAACTGGACTAAGAAATACTCAGTAAATTACTAACACAAACTTCTAGGCTTGTCTGTGTAAATAACCAGATACTATTAGCACGTGAGCCAGCAAAATGGAGGTGAATACTTTCCTTGATATAAATATTCCCATCTATTATGTTGTAATCTAAATGGAATTAAGGAGACAAATAAGGATTGAGCCATCATGTTAGTTTCCACTCTACTTTAGCGGATATCTTTTTCAGTTGTCATCACCTATGGACATCGGGTTCCAGGATTTTCAGCCCTTCAAAGGAAACTGAAATCATTAACTTCCCAGGTAGTATCCAAAACTCCAGTCTAAGACCGATACTGCATCCTCTATTTTTTTTTTCTGTGACTTTAGGATTCTTGAATTGATAAGTGAATGATCCTCAGGCTGCTGAGCGTATAGTTAAAAATTTCAAATTGTCATAACTCTGATCCTCTAAGCCTGTCTAATCAACCCACTCCATCACTATGCATTTTCTCTGTTGATTCTCTTTCTCTGGAGACCACTAACAAATATAGATTTTTATCGCTGAAAATAGTTCTAAAAAAAGACAATTACAGAGATGATTTTCCAACTTGAAGAGACAAAACTGAGACTCTCATAATGATATAGAGTACTGGGAGTTGAATGAATTGTTTGAAAAGATATGAACAATAAAACCATTTGATAAGCCTAATTCATCATTTATAAAATACACGGAATTTTGTGACTGTACATAATATTTAAAATATTTTTGGAAAATTAAGAAATATGTGGTTGTCTTGTGGTTCATAGCATCTCAAGATCATGTATGAAGGGAAAAGAATGAACTCACCAAGACAATATTCCTTCTCCAGACCTGAATAAACAACCTGCAGACTTCTAAGCCTCCATGGAAGTATCTTCTCTCCTGTAGCCATACTGCAGAAGTTGCTAAAGCTAAACAAAATCACAAAATTGGTTGAATTACAGTCTAACTCTAACTTTCAGTTTTGAAAAATACCTGCAATTAAAGTATGGGCAATAATAGTAAGAGTATGGTATCGTGTACATTGGAATGGACACATTTGAAAGGCCCTGGTAAGCTTGTGGAAATTGAATTCCTAAACTCTGATGAAATTTTAGCGAGGGGATATGTCTTCCCCACTGCGTGGTGAAGGCATTTCACACTGAATTCTAAATGTGGCCATTCTTATCTGCCTGAGGAAACTAAACCTGTATGCATATATAAATAGTAATTTCCTTCATAGTAGCAGTTACCAGGTGAGACAATGCTAATGGACCTGAGGACCCAACTCATCAATGATTTGTTTTCTATAGATGAGATACACAACATGTTCTATGAAGAAGTACATGATTTTTGTCAATAATTTATTTTCTTCTTTTATTGTGATCCTGCGGATTAAACTCAGAGCCTTCACACTGAGACACATTCCAAGTCATTTCTTTTCCTTTTTCTTTAAATTGTTAGATGGTATCTCTGTATGTAATTAGGTTGTCCAGTTGGGGTTTAAACCTGTGCTTTTCCTAGCTCAGTTATCAGAGTGCTTGAATTGCAGGTATGCACCATCATCACCAGGCCAAAATATTTGCTCGGCTTTCTAATTCTTATAAGCAGAAAGCTGGAAGAATAGTTATAGGAATTTATTTTAAGAGTGCTGATATTTATGCAATGAATGCAAAAGTGGATAAGGGTGTATTTTATGATAGGGATGTCTTAAACTACGATTCTACATTTATAACTCACAGATATAAAACAAAAGTAGTAATAGTTCATTTTGTTTCTTGCCTAAAATATTTATCAAAATATTGGCCACTCCTAGTAAGCTAGAGATATTCAGTATATCCTGGTTTGCTGTTAATTAGGGGTAGTCAGGTGCTCAGGGAGTTAGGAATACTAAAGTGAATTTTCCAGGCAAACTCTATTCCACTACATGGAAAGGGTCCAGAAAATGTACCTAATAAGGAAAAAAACTCCTCAAATATCTCCATCATTGATCTTTGTATACCATGCTTTAAAGTAGAGATGACAGTCACTACATTAGGGAACTTATATGTGATGGGTATAATTGAATCTCAAAGCAGAAGGAGCCAAGTGGCAGCACTCAACTGCCAAAACAAGGTGAGAATGTTTACCAGGATGTGTAGCGAAAACAAAGTAGTTATGAGAATGCACTGACTCATGTATATTTATGAAGTTGAGTAATTAATCATAGTGTTCCCAGAAGTTAAACAGACAAGTCTACTCAATATTTACTGGAAAGATGCAAGAGGAAAATTAAAGAAAAATGAAAAAGAATCTACAATAATTAGCCAAGAACACACAGTCATTGTCCCTCAATCCATTGCTCAGTGCAGCTAGTTTGCATACCTAAATCCATTGGAATGAATAGAAGACTAGGTCCCTTTGGGGGAAAAACACTGTTGTAGCACTAAGAAGTTATACTACTAATCATTTTTCATCATTTTTTTTCTGAAAGGACCTATAGTCCATACCAGGATAAATATACTCTGAGGTAAGGGAAAAAATAGGAGAACTACTGAACTTGTCTAAGAAATCTGACATAACATCATGGCCTTCCAGTCACAGTAGCAGTCTATGGACTTCAGGTAATCATTTGAATTTTGTACAAGTATTTGTGTCAAGTGGTCCCCAAATCCATCTTGTAGTTTCTGCAATACCAGAATGCATATCTAAGGTAGATATATTTCGTACTTTGTAAAATTTGCACATTGGGGCTTAACCTGTGGAGTGAAGGCTATTATTATGTGGGAACCTAAGTGGAAGCTATTAGAGGTACCTCTCTTTAGAAAAATAGTATATAAGAAATAATGTTACATCTTTAGCAAGATTGCAGAGTATTGTTACTGTGAAACACTTAACGATGCAAAAGTACTAGTTCTTACCACAATCTACTTGACCTGCACAGAACATGAAGGGACCTTGGAGAATGATAGTTGGTTTACCAAAAGTTCAACCAAACTTGCTTCTATTTTGGCTTCTCCTCGTGGGTAGATTAACATGTATCCTGGAACCTGATACACATGTATTGATGTGGCCAAAGCTTTTTACTTCATAGCTAGCAATGGGACCCACTAGAAACATTTTATTTTCATCTGGCAAGACCTTAAATATACTTTCACTGTCTGACCTCAGAAATATATCCATTCTACAGATTACATCACAATATTTGCAGAAAAACTGATTGTTTTTCTCTTCCAAAATTTACCACATTTTTCCATCACATTAATTATGTTATGATTAAAGGAAAACGTGAGCAAAAAGGAGCAACTTCTCCTGTCTTGTTGGTAAAGAATGTGTGTATTAGCAGATAGGAAATAAAAACAACTAAATTTTTTTAACCTTCTGCTTCACTGTAATCTCTAGGAGGCTAGTGGTGTGGAGCAGCCCAAGATAGGGGTTCTACAGTGAAAGATATATTTTGGATCAGGACACTCTTACAGCAGTGAAAGATGCATAATGCCTCACAGACCTATTTGGATTTAGGAGTGAACAAATTCAACTATTTGGCATATTACTTTGACCAATTCACTGAGAGGCTCAGAATGTTGACAGCTTTGAGTTAGCTCAAGAAAAAGAGAAGGCTCTGTAAAAGGTCCAGGGCATTCTACCAATGGGCCGTAGAATTCAGTAGATTCAATTATACTCCAGGTGTCAGAGCCAGATACAGGTGCTGACTGGATCCTCTGTGAGGCCCAAATATGTGAATCACAGGGAAAATGAATCTCCACATTGGCTCCTAACATGTGCAGTGAGGGTTACTGTATTTTATGGAGACGCCTAGGCTTTTCTTGAGAAACAGTACCTGGTTTATTACTTGGGGAATAATGGAAATAGTATAATTGACCACAGAACATGAAGTTATCATGCATCATGAGCTACTCATCACAATCTGGGTGTTACCTGATCCATAGAGGCATAGGAGGAATATTTTATAAGCTACTGGGACCTACTAAACCTCAAAGGCACAAGTGAATGGCATTAGAATGTGGTACAAAATTTCACTGGTTCTTCTCCTGATAGTGCTGCTTTCTCATCTTCATAAGATGGCCTCATAAAGTGGACCCTAAAGTCAGTTGACAAAGAAAGAGAAGACTGAAGGCCTGGTTTGCATGGTTCTACACATTATGTATGTATGACCTAAAGTCCAGAGTTGAAGTCTCATCTTCATGGTGAGCAGAAATTTGAACGGTGGACACGGTCATAAGTTTTTCTCGGAAAAATTAATCCAGTGTGGGACAATATACAAAGTCATCGCATTGGTTGGCACCAATGGATATATATATTATATATATAATATATATATTATATATATATATATTTATAAGTGCACAGAGCAGTACCTAGTATATAAGCACTCAAACACTCATAAGAGAAAACATGTCTAGAAAGAGTTAAAAATGAATTCAGCAAAGACTGAATGAAGGGATAAGAATTACTATATTATTTCATATATATATATATATATATATATATATATATATATGGAAGGCTCTGTAAAAGGTCCAGGGCATTCTACCAATATATATATAAATATAAATATATATATGAATATATATATATTCATATATATATGTATATATTCCTAAATTATATATATATATATATATATATATATATATATATGAAAATTTAGGGAATTCAGGAAAATTCACTCATTTCTATACAAAAGTTAACAGTTAGAAAATAGGCCATTTGTTAATTCTGCAAATTGGAAAACTATGAAAGCTGTCCTTTCTCATTTTTATTTAAAGGCTGTAAAAAATGAAGAACATAAAAGTGTAACTCTCAGCATGAGCCCATAGGGCAGAGAACTTGAGAGATGCCTTGTGCCATCAAAAAGTCCAAAGAAAAGGCAGTCTGGAGCTCTGAATTTCAACAGTGGAAAAGGTGTGCTCCATATAAACCATCAGGTGAGCCTCTATACGTTTCCTACTTTTTTCTGTTTGTGCCTTTACATGATTAGATTGTATTTTCCCCCAGAGGGATGACAGATTTGCATGGTCTAGTCTATGGATTCAAACACTACATGGGACCACAGTATTGATTTTTCCCAAAGGAAGCTATAAGCAGTGCAGACTGTGAAGAGTTAACCTCCAAGTTGACTTATTTTCAGAAGAGAGTCCACCCAAAGTCTACATGTTGTGGTCAGAGTAACTTGCATCTAAATTCCAATTCCACAATTAAAATTTTATTAACCAGAAGGATAATTTTCTAATTAAACTATATATTTTGTATATTTTTTCAAATTGAAAAATGCCTTATCTTGTGATTCACAAGCATTACTTATATTAATTTCCATAGATAGCTCAAAACTGTGCATCCTTGCACATAGTTCAACCTTTGCACATAGCTTACCTTTAGCCCAAATGATTAGTAACAAAAATGAGTGCTTTAGAAATACTAGCAGCTTTTGCTAAAACAGCATTGGCTTTCCTGGAACCCTGGTTTTTGTCTCCCGCAGTTCTATCTTTTCCTTCCTCTATCTTGAGGCTTCGTTGCACAATGAGCAGGAAATTGGAGCCTACTGCAAAGGTTTTTGATAAAGTTTCAGAGGTCCCCAGTAAGTACCACATCTTCTTGATATATTTTCATAAACTTTGCTGGAAGCTATCTTGACATATTTTATTTAAGTAAATGTGATTCCTAAAATTAACTAGTACACTACTTTATGTCTATATTTCCCTTATTATTAACCCCTTTTGTTTATTATATTATAAGAATTTTACGTCTATATGATGCATGGCCATTAATGCCATGGAATATACTTAGATTCACTTTTTATTTACCTACTCGATGGATTTTTGATTAAAAGTTTTATGTCCACCATTATAGTATAATGTACAAAAAGATTCATTATTCTAAATAACCTACCACTCCATTCCTTTACCTCATATTCTGACATTTTTTATGAAGATTAAAAATAGAATTTTCAAGAAATCCCTTAGAAAAACTTGATAGCACACAGCTGTGATCCAGGAAGTCTGAGAACCTCAGCCAAGAGGCTTACAAGTTCAAGCCCAGCTTGGGCAATTTAGAAACTTGATGACATAACAAGATCCCATCTCAAAATATTTTTCAAGTGGCTGCAGATGTAGGCTGGCACTGTGGTTTTAATCCACTATTGCAAAAAAAAAAAAAAAAAAAAAAGGAAAAGAGAACAAAGGCAATTGTCCGGAACTGCAGACAACTTCTTTGGATTTGGCTTTTTGGATGTCTACCCTGCCCTGTGGGATCAGTTACTGGGATTATTGCAGACATCTGCCCCATCCTGAGGGATTTAAAACTACAAGGATTACTGCACTAGGATTACTGGCTTTAAGATTTACTGGGACTACTGGGATTTAAGGATGTCTGCCCTGCTTTTTGTAATTTTCAACTACAGGGATTACCATGGGACTGCCCTGTCTTATGCATGGTAGGATTATGTTTTAAGGCTTCTTACCAAATAAAGGTTCAAGCGAGCCTTGGTTATGGATTCTTCTGCTCCGGCTTCTGCTGCTTCCGTACCTGGCCTTTGGCTGCCGCTGCTCAGAGCAGCAAGAGTCAAGGCCCAACTCAGCCTTTCTTGCAAGGTTCTGACTTTGTTGTTTGTGGATTGTTAATCCTTTAAATGTGAGACTATCAGAGGATTGGAGTTTGCCTTGAGGATTCTGGCTGCATCCTCTTCACTGGATTCCCACAAACAATATTTTTCTTCTTAGAAACAATTCCATCAGCTGTGCTCCATTGCATATCCCTTTATAGCATTAAACTCCAAGTTTGGCAAATGAGATATATTTCGGAAAGGGTTCCTGAATATATTACCAAGTAATTAGATACATATGATGTGATTCTAAGTTATATACCCAGCAGCATATTCTACTCCAGTATTCTTCATTCTAGTTTCTCATAATTGTGCATGGGATTTTGCAGTTCTTCTTGGATAAATTGCACTATCCAGTGTTTCATTTTAGTTCTGATTTTATTGGTATACTGTATACATACCATATGATCACATTTAACATTGAAAACTGTACCTGAACATGATATACCTTAATTCTGATTTTCCCCTTTCCCCTGTCCTTTCTACAACTTCTGTCTGCTATATACATATGCTTTATTTCTTTTTTCTTTTTTTACTATCAAGTTTTTCTTTCCCTTTCTTACTTTCTCTAAATAACTCTTTCCCTTTTGATTTTGGATATTTTCTTCCTATTTTACATTACCTATCATACATTTTTTTCATACATGTTGACATTCCATTACACCTTCAGTTTTTCATATTAGAGAAAAAATACAGGACATTTGTATTTGTGCCCTATTTATTTCACTTATTAGTATGTCCTCAGTTTCATTCATTTGAGTATAAAGGCCTGAAATATATAATTCTTTATGGCTGAGTAATGTTCCACTTTCTAGAAAAAGACACATCTTTTTTAATCCTGTCACCTGTTGAAGGGCATTTGGGCTGTTTCCATGATTTAGCTGTCACAAACTGAGCTATTATAAACATAGGTGTACATATATCCCTGTGGTATGATTCTGTTAATTCTTTCGCGTCTATAACTAGCAGGGGAATAGCTGGGTCAAACAGAACCTGATCCTAGTTTTTAAAGGAATCTCCACACTGATTGCCACAGTACTTGCAACACTCTGCATTCCCATCAGCAATGGAAAAGGGTTCCTTCCTGCCCACAGCCCCGCCAGCATATGCTGTTTGTTCATTTCAAGATAGCAGCAGTTCTTTGAGGGGATGGAATCAGAGCACTGTTTTCATTTCCATTTCTCTAACTGACCAGTAAAATTGAAAATTTCTACATATTTTTTTTAGTGCCGTTACTTCTTCTTCTGAAAAGTGTATGTTCATTTCAGATGTCCATTTTTGAAATGTGTCTTTAAATTTGGAGGGTTGATTTTTAAAATTTTTTCTTATATTGTACCTAGTAGTCCTTTGTCTGAAAAACAGCTGGTAAACAGTAGTTCCCATATTGTTAGTTGTATTTTTGCTCTGTTGGTGGTTTCTCTTTTGTGCAGCTTTATAGTAAGATGAAATATCAATTATTGATTTGTTTTTGCTATTTCCACTCCTCCTGAGGTTTCATTCTTAGTCATTTCTTGTGCCAGTGTTTTCAAGAGATCCACCTAACCTATTTCTCAGCAGATTTTGTGTGTAGTGTTTCTGTTTTAATGTTTATATCTGTAATCCACTGTGATTTTACTTTGTTGTATGGAGAAAGAGATAGGTCTAGCTTTATTCTTTGGCAAGTTAAAACCTGGTTTTTCCAGCACCATTTTTTAACATGGCTGTCTTTCCTCCACTAAGTGTATTTGGCTCCTCTGTGATAGATGAGGTGGGTTAGTATATTTAGGGTTGTTTCTGGATCTTCTACTTTGTTCCACTAATCCTTGGATCTATTTCTTTGTTAGTACCATTCTATTTTTATCACAGTTGCTTTGTAATATAGATTCAATTGTGTTACCCCCTGCTATGAACTTATTGCTTAGAATTGCTTTTGCTATTCTAGGTGTGTTGTGGTTCCAGATGAATTTTTGTATTATTTTCTCTAGCTCTGTGAAATATATTGTTGGAATTGCAATCAGAATATCACTGAATCCATACAGCAGTTTTGGCAGTATGACCATTTTGATGATATTGGTTCTTCCTACCTAGGGACAAGGGATTCATTTCCATTTTCTGATACTCTCTTCGATCTCCCTTTTCAGAATGCTGTAGTTTTCAGCATAAATAAAGTTTTTCACTTGATTTGTTAGACTGATTCCTAGATTTTTTTGGATGTTATTGTAAAGGTAATTGATGCACAGATTTATCTTTCACTGAGTCAGTTAATTGTGCATACAAAGGCTATTGATTTTGGAGTGTTGACCTTATATCCACTTTTCCTACTAAATCTGGCCATTAAGTCTAGCAGTCCTTTGCTGAGTTTTTGGCTCTTCTATATAGAGCATCATGTCATCAGCAAATAATGACAGTTATAATTGTTTACCTATTTTTTATTTTTTAATTTAGATTTTTATTGGATATATATTTACATATATATAATCATTAAATTCAACATTGAGAGTTTCAGTGCATAACACAATTTGTTTCTCATTTTTTACCATTCCCCCATTCATGCTACAATCCTCCACCCCCTTATATACATAAGCTTTGTTTCTTTTTTTATTACAATCACATTCTTTCCCCCCTCGTTATTTACACCTACATCCTCTTTCCTTGTAAATATTTTTATTTCACACTATTATATATACTAGAACTCATTTACATCTTCATTTCCTCATACAAGAGAAAAGATACAATAACTACACATCTGTGATCTATTTATTTCACTTATGAGGATGTCCTCAAGGAACGACATTTTCTTTATTCAATCTCCAATTGATGGACATTTTGGTTATTTCCAAGATTTAGCTATTACAAACTGAGCTACTATAAACATGGGTGCACATATATTATTGTGAAATGAATCTTTTAATACTTTTGTGTGTATCCTAGCAGGGAAATAGCAGGGTCAAATGGGACCTCTAATCCTAGTTTTTTGAGGAATCTCCATATTGATCTCAATAGTGGTTTTACCAGTCTACATACTCAACAATAGTGAAGAATGGTTCCTTTCTCCTTGCAGCCTCGCCAACATTTGTTGCTGGTTAACTTTAAGATAGTAGCCATTCGCTGTGGAATGAGATGAAATCTAAGTGTTGTTTTCATCTGCATCTCTCTAATGATTAGTGATGTTGAGCATTTCTTCATGTACTTCTTAGCTGCTCTCACTTCTTTTTTCTGAAAACTATCCGTTCATTTCAGATGCCCATTTCTGAATTAGGTCTTCAAATTTGGGTGGGCTGAATTTTTAAGCTCTCTGTATATTCTAGATAGTAGCCCTTTGTCTGAAATATAGCTGGTAAATATTCTTTCTCATATTGTTGATTGCCTTTTCACTGTGTTAGTGGTTTCCTTTGCTGTGTAGAAGCTTTTTAATAGAATGAGATCCCATTTATTGATTTCTCCTGCCAATTCTCATGCTGTAGAGGTTTTTTCAGGAAGTCTTTGCCTAAGCTAATATCTTCTAGAGTTTTACCTAACCTGTTTTGCAGTAGGTTTTGTGTGCCTGTTTTAATATTTAGGTTTCTAATCCACTCTGATTTTAGCTTGGTACAGGTGAAAGAGATTGGTCTGGCTTTATTCTTTGGCAGGTTAAAGCCAAATTTTTCCAACTCCATTTGTTAAAGAGGCTATCTTTCCTCCATTGAGGATTTTTGGCTTCTTTGTCAAAGATGAGGTGACTCAGTGTATCTGGAGTTGTTTCTGGATCTTCTATTCTACTTTACTGATCTTCAGGTCTGTTATTATTCCAGTAGCATGTAGCTTTTATCACAGTGGCTTTGTAATATAGGTTTCAAGTTAGGATCATGATACTCCTTACCATATCCTTGCTGCTTAGAATTGCATTTGTTAGTCTAGGTGTTTTGTGGTTCCAGATGAATTTTTGAATTTTTTTTTCTCTAGATCTGTGAAATATGCTGTTGGGATTTCAATCTGAATTGCACTGAATCTACATCGTAGTTGTGGAAGTATAGCCATTTTTATGATATTAGTTCTTCCTACCCAGGAGCAAGGTATATCTTTCCATTTTCTGATATCTTCTTCTATCTCCTTTTGCAGAGTGCTGTAGTTTTCAGAGGTACTCTCTCCACTAGATGGCTAAGACTCCATTTTCTTGCTTTTTTTTAGAATTTCATTCTGAATTGCCGCCCAAGATTTATGGCTCTCTTTCCATGCCTCATACTCTTGTTCAGGATTTAGATTGCTGATTTTGTGGTTTGGTGACTGTAATGAGGACTATGATCATTGCGATGATATTTTGAAAGATGCTGGCTTTTCTTCCTAGGAGATAAGGATGAAGGTCTTTAATGAGATACTCAGGCTCTTCCTTTGTTCTTTTATCTTCTATAAAACCCCTTTGTATGATAAAAGACAGAAGCAGCATAACAAATTTCCATCAAACTTCCTTCTTTCTTTCTCGTTATGGTTGAAAGCACAGTTTACACTGTTTACATGTCTGAAGTGGTCCATTCTTTTGTTATGAATTTGTGAAATGCTGATACTTGGTAACAATAAGTGCCACAATTTTATGATGGTATTAACAAAGTTTATGTGTCACAAACTACTCCCCTTCTGAGCACACTTCTGATACATTGTGTTAGTTATGCTCTCTCTTAAAATTCTGGCCTTCAGTAACTACATTTTACAATAGGAGGGAGGTGCAATTTGACATTCTTGTGAGGCATCTCCAAGACAAGTTCTCACTCTGCCTGACT
>PVIR01024717.1:0-25621 GCA_004026965.1 Petromus typicus | reverse complement strand
AAAAAAAATTATGACACAAAATAAAAAACAAAACAGTACTTTTAATTTTTCTCTTTCAATTTAGGCTCATGCATATGTGTAAAAACTTAGAAATATCTGTGTCAAACAGGTTCTTGTTCTGTTCAGGGCCTCTGAGTCCATCTAATGGGTGTAAAATCCTTGTTACTGCCCTTCCAGTGTCATGTGTTGATGAGGTGATAGCAGTTCTGAACACATTTCTGCTCCACACTGAGGTACAGTCCGTACCTTGAACATGAACTTCAGACAAAAGCGTTTGACAGGAATACACTAAATAGGCCGCAGGCCTGCTAATGTCAGTTAACGTGATTTCACTTTCCGAGTGCATTTTTTTTTCTTGAAAGACATTTTTCATTTTCTGTTCCTCCTGTAGAGGAAGTAAGTAGGTTAGGCCGCAGAGTCTCAGATAATTCGTCCTTGTTACTGTAACAAACGCGGGGCAGGAAGTTGAGATTTTTGTAAAGGTTGCCTTGAGTGACTTACTCCTTTGTGTACAGTTCTCTATGACAGAACAGAGAGCAATCCAGGTAAATCATTACTGCTGTACCTCAAAAACGGGAGTGCTCACCTCAAAATGTGACCAATCGTTAGGTGGGAGTGTGTCTGAGAAAATATCGCTAAGGTGGAACCATTCTAAGAACTGATCTATCTCTATCTATATTTTTTTAACTTTATTTTTTGATTTATGTTTGTGAGACAGGGTCTCACTATATAGTTCAGGCTGGCTTTAAACTCACTGTGGAGCCAAGGCAGGCCTCAAACTTGTGGCAAACTTCCTGCCTCAGCCCATAAAGTACCATCACGGCCAACCTGATTTCATACTCAATGTCAGCGTGGACTAGTTGACATTTGAGTACTTATTATCCAAGGAAAGTTACAAATAGAAGACCCAGATGTTCAAGGGTTTATTCTTGATTGTCCTGAGATTTCACTTCTCACATTGCAATAATCTAGTGTTTTGCCTACGTCAGATCTATGAATGTGGGCCCTCAGAGCAAAATTTCCCATCTCCCCACAACAGACCTCAATTCCAGTGTGTGCGGCTCAGCGCTCCTATCAGGCAGAGCGAGCAGAATATCAAAGCTGTCGCCGTCATGCTTGATTTGAAAGGGAACATTTCCTTGTAGCAGTTGTTTGTTGGGAGATGCTTGGAGTGTGAGTTTAGAGTTTTCTCTTATCCTTACTGAATAAGCTCATTTTGGAGGTTTGAATTTAACTCCTTTTGATGTATTCTTCACTGATGCTTAAATAAGGAGAATTTCTTGGAGCAGTCATGTTATGCCTCTGCAGTGAGGTAAATAAACACTTAGCAGCCTCATGCTGGCAGTTGGAACTTTGTCTGCTGAATGTGAAATGGATGGACGAACAGATTTCCCTGACACTCTCTTCATTAGTCTGCTGCGTCCCTTTCATTCATTCATCTGTTCGATCACTCGTGCTCCCTGCTGAGACTGCACAGGGTTAAATGTGAGTAAATCAAGGTGTCCTTCGAAGCCCTGCAGGAGGGCGGCAGTTCTTCTGTCTAGTGTAACAGTCTGTCATAGCTGCGGTCTTCAGCCTTTCCTCCCCTCCTGGTCTCATGAGCACATTCGTTGTCCAGGGTAGAAGGAGAATGGCCCTGGTCCCCCAGGTCACCCCATGGAGGGTCTGGAGCTTTCCATCCCCAGCCTCTCACTTATGCAGGGCTCCCATTTACCTCTGTCGCCATGGCCTGGGTCCTGGAACTGCTGTTGAGGTGCGAGGGGATTTATATGCTGTAGTAAGGCTGCCAGTGGCCACCTGGGGTAACTTTTCTTCAGAAATTAAGTCTTTTTGGGGGGCAGGTTGTAAATTTTTTTTTCCTTCCGAAGAATTTTGCAAACCTAGCAGCTCTTGATCTTATGCTTGGGAAAATTGTACAAAGCCTCTGGAACATCCCTGTCCATATGTCTCAGCCTGGCCATTGATCTTTCCATCCTCTGCTTGTCTGACTGCTGAAAGACAACACAGGGCTCTGGGATGCCAGGGTATTGGCCCTGTCCGGTCATTCCTCATGCACCACGCTGCTTCAGACACCTGCAGCCCGGGACCCCAATGCCAGATGGACACCAGAGAGAAAGCTTGTGTGCTCTGCGTCAGTGCCGCTTAGCCTGATGGGCTGAGCGTCCAGTGTGGGAAACACTCCAACTTCCGTAATTTTTTTATGGACAGGTCTTCTGTTTCTGTGAAGTGAATATTCCTATCCATTTTGCAGGGGGAAGAGCTACAGGACTGAAGAGAGGGTAGGACCCTGACTGATACATTGCACAGCATTCACTTTTCACCGCTCTGTCCCATTCATTCTCCTTCTGTTGTCAAAATCCAGTGTATCTGCCATCTTGAGCAGGAGAAAAATCTGGTTTTTAGTCAGGTGTCCTCAATTTTCTCACCTATAAATGAAGATTATAGTTCTTCTCAGCCTTAAAAGGGAGCTGAAAGGGTCAGATAGCCAGGGTGGGATATTTAAAAGGAAAAGCATTGTCTAGCTTCTTCTGGTGCAGTTCAGCAGGGCCCTGTCATGGTGCCCGGAATGTTGGCCTGGTGTGGTCCTCCACATGGGTACGAGTTGGTGAGAATGGACCGTCTGCCAAGGAAGGCTGGAGACTGCTCTGCCAGGGGCAGCCCAAGAGTCGTCTCAGCACTGGAAAGCCACAATCTCAACTTCTTTTGACGTAGGTTTAAAGGCAGGCAGCTTACTACCGCAGAAGCTATTGAAATTAAATGAATGGAGGCAAATTACTAATTTTTTATTAGTCTATGTTTGCAATACCCTATGGCTACATTCATCATGGGGAGTTGCACGTACGTTTAACTTATTCCTCTCTCCTCTTTCCATCCATCTCTTGGCCTCCTTCCTATCTGCAGAATATCCACTTTTGGGTTTTTTGTTTTTGTGTTTTTTAATTGTTTTGAGACAGCACCCTGCTATGCAGTCTTGGGTGGTCTTGAATTCAGTATGCAGCCCAGGCTGCCCTCAAACTCCTGGTGATCCTGCTGTCTCGGTCTCCCGATCTCTGGAAATATCACACACTCCACCACGCCCAGCTTCCCAATTTTTTTCAGGGGTACTAAGTACCCTTGAACTCAGAACAACTGACTAGACAATTATAAGAAACTATCACTTACTACCTGTTTTCTACGAGACAGCGAGATGTTACCTGGTGGATCTAATCTTAACTTCCCGATGAAGAAAAGAGCAAGGTGCCTTACAGCAAGTGCAGCTCCGCTAGCGACTCCTGCCTCATCTCTGAGGCCACAGGCGCCTCCTCAGCGCCTGGTCCTGGTGGGCGCCACTCGAGCCAGCCCTGGAACCCCGGGGGTTGGGGGGCGTTTTCCTGTTGCCTCGTATCTCCTCCCAGAGGTTGTGTTGCGAGACTGCGTCTCGTGGTGATGACGTTATCGTCTGTTCCCTACTGACACACTCTGAAAAGTGAGTTGTGTTGCGAGACTACGTCTCGTGGTGATGACGTTATCGTCTGTTCGCCACTGACACACTCCGAAAAGTGAGTTGTGTTGCGAGACTGCGTCTCGTGGTGATGACGTTAGCGTCTATTCCCCTCGACTCACTCCTGCTCTGTTCTCCCCAGACTGGGAAGTGTGGCACATCCACAGCAGCTACAGCTGTCACCCGAGTGACAGCCTTTAGTACAGTTGTCCGGCTGCTAATCTGACTGGGCTTTTGTGGAAATGTCTACCCCCATTTTATGACCAAACTCAGTTCAGAGCCTGCGCATTGTTGCGCCTTCATTTTGAAAGCACACATGATAACTACAAAGCTGTTAAATGCAGTTTCGAAGAAAGCAAGTATAAATGATTAAGACTGTTTAGCTAGTGTAGTGACTATGGACTTAGCACTTGATTTTATTTTAATTAATTAATTAATTTAATGAAACTGGGTTTTACTGTAGTTCAGTGGCCTTGAACTCAACAGGTAGCCCAGACAGGCATTTCTCCTGCCTCAGCCTCCTTAGTGCTGGGTTACAGGCACACGGCATCATGCGCAACTCATTGGTATTTTATGAATATCATTTATCCGGGAAGAATTGTGATTTGTGGAGGAACAACCAGATTGCTTTGAGTTTCCTTTCTCAGGATTCCTCCTTCACTGCCATTTTGCTTTGAGCCATACTCCTTGGGTTGGTTGGTGGCCTTTCATCTTCCTGCAGGCCCATTGCTTTGTGTTTGCTGCTGACACTGGAGGATCTGCGTCTTTCTGAGCCTCTAGGAGCAAGGAAGTGGTGTGAAGGAAGGAGTATGAAGGACGCGTATATTCTGTCATCACCAGTCAGAGAGATACAGTAGATTCCTGACATTTTGGAGGGTTGTCCCAAGCCAATTGCAATTCTCAACTTGAAAAGCATTATTGTAACACATCAACCCTTGTATAAAATCACCAAAGTATAATGAAAGCCTTTAAATGACCCTCAGCTACTTGTCTCACTTTGATGAGTGAGTCCGGAGCTTAAATAGAAACAAACTCACATGTCTTCTAGTTACTTCTTTCTGGAGGACTTGGTGATCTGGTTCACACAGTGAGTCTGCCTCATCCGTGCGCTGACATTTCAGGCTTTAATTCATATGAAACTTCTGTCTTGTGGCCAGGACCTGTTTCATACATGTTTCCATATTACCTCATACTGTTATCAACACCAGACTCAACTCAGGGAGCAGTTGATTCTGTAGGTTTCATTTCTTCAAGAAGGATGTTCTCGCCTCAGTTATAGCGACAATGGGATGGGATGGAGCCTTTGACCGGGAGCAGCCCTGGATCAGGCCCTGACAGACGTTTGTCTGAATCACATCAGGACAGAGAGCTTCAGGGATTACTCAGGACGGTGGAAGCCATGAATGTCCAGTCAGGGAACCCGCATCTCTGTGCTTCCTCTGCTCACTCATCTGTTGAGCTGACCTCTGCCTGTAGATAGTTACACCAGAGCCTCTCCAAAAGTGAATTCCAGATGCCGGCCTCAGTGGCTGACCTTGTAACATACATTTTCATGGAAAGATATGTGTCTTAGTATTTTAGATAAACATAAAATACTAAAAACTCATTTTTATAGTTGGAATGTCATTTGAATATTTACCAGGTGTACCCGAGTGTACGGAGGGAAGGGTCTTCACCATGACTTCTGCAAGCCAGCTGTCCCTCCTCCTGTGGCTGGTGGCACCAGATCCTGACAGATCTTTCCAGAGACAGTCTGTGTACAGACGAGCAGAGCAGCTCGACTGTTTATACAGATCCCTTTATCTTGCACATGGGGTGGCACACACTGCTTGTGCCATGCATAAGGTTGGTAGGGTTGGTGTTTCCTTGGAGTTCTTTCTGTATTGGGCTGTAGGCTTTTCTCATCATTCTCGGTGGCATTGCATATTTTTGTGTGCATTGATTACATTTGTCCTCTGCTGATGGACCTTTGGACGGTTTACAATTTGGTTACATAAATGTAATTCTATAAAGGAAATTTCTGGAAGTAGAATTGCTGAGTTGGAAGATTGAGTCTTAGATATCAGTTCCTATAGTGACTGTTCCAACTTGCAATGCCCCCATCAAGGAGAATGAGAGGTCCCTCTTCTGTGTTATCGGTGAAGAGGATTTTTGGGGTGAAGGGAGGATTTAATGCAGAGCACATCTCTGTCACTGAGCTGCACCTCCACCTCCCTGAGCTGGATGGTGGATGCAGACTGGGGTTGTAGCTCAGTGGTACAACACTGGTCTAACGTGGTCCAGGCACCAGATTTGTAGCTTTTTATTGCCACCTGCATTAAGTGGTCTCTGGAAATCTCAGCACCATTTAGCAGGCGATCAGGGATCAGATTTTCTGCAGAACGTGAAGTACCGTTTGTAAATTAGTGAGCCTCTGTTACCTACTTGGTTTTTGTAGTCTGGTTTGGTGACACACGAGTTGTGCATGGCATCGTATGGAACAGTGTCAAGTCAGGTGGTGGTTGCAGGAATAAAAAAACAGAAATGTTATGAGGTACTGAAACAAAATGCTTGTCCTGAGAACCTGACGTGTTGAAGGGGAGGAGCTCTGCACTTGTGTGCAACCACCTGGGGCGTGAAACAAGGGAGGAGCACTGGGAGTGCCCTAGGAGCAGCATTT
This sequence comes from Petromus typicus, assembly GCA_004026965.1. Taxonomy (NCBI): domain Eukaryota; kingdom Metazoa; phylum Chordata; class Mammalia; order Rodentia; family Petromuridae; genus Petromus; species Petromus typicus. Next base: position 19,481 of record PVIR01024717.1, on the reverse strand, counting down.
GTTGGGATGATTCTGGTTGTGGGCTGTTTTGTCTGCCTGATTAATATTTAGGGGAGAATGTTTCATGTGCTATCGTCATTCAGGCTTCTGTGGCAGTGAAAGTAGCCAGGGCTTTGATAGAATCAGATGATGGGGAAGGTAATGTAAATGTTTCTGTGCTATCGTATTTAATACAAAATATCTATAAACCTTGACGTGAAGAAAAGGGTGAAACAATTTTGCTGTATTACAGATAGGTGCTTACAGGCTGAGTGCACCATGCGGTTATGAATGTGTGAATAGCAAAAGCTTACTCTGCTATCCCGAACCTCATGTTGAACATCTACTGCAGGTTTTGTAGATTCCCAGCTTCTAGATTTATCTTTGTGAGCACGGAGAAGGTTTGATGGTTGAGCACTTTGTGCACATGCACCTGTAGGTAGGAACACACTGAAGGCTGAGACTATGCTTAGTTCATCCAGTGGGGAGGCAGTTATTCTGTCATGTGGACTAACCAGGAAAACATTGCCACCCTGGGTCACTTAGCCCAAAGTCGTTTTCCTTGCTGAGCTTCATCCATTCAGTGAGAGGGATGCAGTCAAAATTTAAGTACAAGTCTTCCTTCCTGTCGCATTTCCACAATTTCTTAGTTTAATTCTTCCTCAGGCTTTTGGATCCTATTTTAGTGTGGGGATTAAGTCTTAGTGATAGTAAAATCTGATTCTTATTCAATTCAAATTACATACGTTTCAAAATCGCTAACATTTGATATTTTCTCTAGTTAGAGAGAAAAAAAAATATCCGGAAATGTCCGACCCAATAGATAGAAAATAGCTATTGTTTAAAAGAAGCACAAGCTTTTGTTTTTCGATTGACTATTTGAGAATGAATGAAGGACCAGGGATATAGCTGAAGTGGTACTCTGCCTACCTTGGAAGTACAAGGGCCCGAGTTCAGTCCAAGGTACTGCCAAAAAAAATGCATGTTACGTATGGAAAGAGACTATGCTTAACAAAGAAAAAAAAATAAAACCTGTATCAGACAGTGCCCAGCATGCTGCTAGTGTTACTTGACCACTGCATTGATTAATAACAGTAAATTCCTCCTATTGTGTCTTCTCATTTCTCCATTTCGGTTTATTTCATATAAATATGAGGAAGCATGACCGCCCTTTAGAAAGTATACACCATCATTACCCTTTAAAACAATAGTATTTCTCTGTAGTATATCAGGCAGGGAATTATTTCCCCTTCTGATAATCATTTTTAAAAAGTAGTTTAAATAAACGGGCCAGGGATATAGCTCAGTGGTTCTGGCGCTTGTCTTCCAAGCGCAAGGACCCGGGTTTGATCCCCGGTAACCACATACAATACTGGGCGTGGAGACTCACCCCAGCAGCAACCAGTACCACATACCACAGTGCCGGGCGTGGTGGCTCACGCCTGTAATCCCAGCACTCAGGGAGGCAGAGGCAGGAGGATTGCTGTGATGTGAGTTGGAAGCTGAGCTCAGAGCCAGCCTGAACCACAAAAGCAAGACCCTGTCTCAAAAAAAAAAAAAAGTAGTTTAAATCAGGATCTAGACCAGATCTATGAATTGTGATAATGTGATTGGTTAATTTGTGTCTTAATCTCTTTTAACGTCAATTTCAGATTTCCTTTTCTGTTTTTTGTTGTTATTTTGGTTTTGGGGTTTTTTGTTGTTGTCGTTTTTAGTTCCTTCTTTTTTCTGGGAAAACAAAAGTTTTCATTTCAAAATGACAGTAATAAACTCAGTGTGTCCTAATATGAGAAGGCAAAGTCTTCAGAAATATCATCATAATAGTTTCAGAATAAAAACAGGGAGAAGTGGCACTGTTTCATGCCCATCTATTCAATACTTATGGTATCTGAAGGTACTGGATTCTTAGAGTTGCTCGTCCTGGTCCATCCCACAGTGTTTTGGTTGAAGTGTAGGGTATGAGGAAAATCTGTCCTCATATACATACCTGGGACGACTGGAAAATAATGTTAAATGGTAAATGTTAAATGGTAAATGTTAAAGTAAAATGTTACTTTTTTTAAAAGGCAGTAAAAGACACGTTACCATTCATCTTTCTCAGTGTGTTCCCCTCACCTCAAGCACTCTTGCCCTTTCTGAAGGGGCACCTTCTTGCTCCTTTTGAAGGGGCATCAGAGGTTGTTTTCTGAGCGTTACACTGTTGTAACTGTCTCTGTGTCCTCATTTCACGGTTGTTTTGACTTGAGGAATAGCCACAGGTCACCTCTGCCAGGTCCAGGGAAGGAGGTGGACGGGGACCCAGTGTTACTTTCGTGAACTTGCCTTTTCTGCATATGGCTCTTGGCAGCAGTGCTCACTGGACTTGGAATTATTTTTTTGATTCCAGAAGTGGCAAGAACAGTGGGCCAGGTGTGTATGAAGTGGAGAGGGTCTTTTGAGGGGAAATTATAGCAGCCTGTCTTTTACTTTAGTATGCCATCAGATCTTAATATGCACCATGCATTTTGATCACTCTTTGTATGCAGTTAGAAAACAGAGAAGTATTTTATTAGGCTTTAGGGTTATGATGTACATTCTTCTTTAATATCACTCGAAACATGTTTGAAACCTCACTGGGGGAGTTGCGCTCTGTTGCATTAAAGTCCATCTGTATTTCTGGTAATTTGAGGGGCTTCCTTGACCATGGGTAGTGTCCTAACATTGCTTGTGGGTCATGCGGAAGGTCTTGACACGTTGCATCGTGAGCATCTTCCCAGTGTCGGCGTAGTTCATCACGAAGTAGTTTCACTGCACACGTTCTCCTCACTGTCCGGCCATCTTCTCATAGGGAAATCATAGGGAAATCCTATGTAGAAAGCCATCAGGTTCATATTACTGGACACAAGTTTTCTAAAATCGTGATTTTCCTGTGAAAGTTCAAATTTTTATCACTAGCAACAAATGCTGTCAGTGTTTTCCTTTATGGGATGGGTTTACCTCACTTACTTTCAACAGAATATTTGCCAGATACCAAAACTCAGATCAACAGTTTGTTAAGTGATAATGGCATTGCATGCAAAAAGCATCCTGTTTAGCTTGCATGTCAAATAATTCACAAGCACTTTCTTTTTCTTTTTCTGAAGGAGTTGGTCCCCTTGTGTCTCAAAAAGTGGTTTGTGAGGCATTGTTTTTGTTTGTTTTGATTTGAAGATCATTGTGAGCCCATGGTTTTAGACTTACTGGGCAGGCTTCAGCATGCTGCCGCTAGCAAGGAGGCACTTCCTTTGCCTTATCTTGGCTGGCAGGGGCCCTAACTAGTGGTTCCTTCGTCCTTTGTGACTCTGTTGCCTTTGATAATAACTTGGCCTGCCTTGTTGGTTGGCAAGCCCCGGGCATATCCTGGACATTTCCTGCCCCTGAGCAGAAAGCTGCTTCTTCTCTGGGGAGATTTGGGAGAAATGGTGTTTAAATACCACAATCTGGGTACCCATCCACTAAATCAGCATTGATTGATGATTTTTTTCCAGTCTTTTTTGGTGGATAAAGGTAGAAAAGATGCATATAGTAAAAGTAAACTATATGAAGTCATACTGATACTTTCCAATCAAGTTTAGGATCCATGGCCCCTTGTCAGTTGTGTGTGATGCCCACTTGATTTCTCCCTTGATTTATCTCACACTAATAGCTAACGGTTTTGGAATACTTTCAATATTGCTGATGATGTTGTGATTAGGGAAAGCTGATTTGCCAGTTTAAAAAATGAAAATAAAAATATTATCACAGTTTGCCTATCCAATTTGGTTCTCTTAACAGAGCCTAATTATTGATATTTTTTCCTGTATATTTTAAGATTATTTTCCTGTGTCTTAGAACAACAAATTGGCAGATATTTCAACTGAATGGAATATTGACTTTCTGAATGATCTAATCATATTGTCCAGTTGTTTACAGGGAGCAAATTCTCAATTGAGAAAATCAGTGTATTACAGTCAATAATGGGCTGAATTTCCTTGTTCTTTTCAGTTATCAAAATGGCCTCTTTTGTGTTTATCAATATTTTATTCAGTGTTCTTCCCTTATCTGTAGTTTCACTTTTTGAGTGTTCAGTTTCTTGAGATCAGCTGCAGTCTGAAAATACTGTATGGAAAGTTCCAGAAATTAGTAATAAATATTAAATTACACTCTGCACAGCATGTAAATCTAGGGCTGTCCTGTTCAGTCCTGAAGCATGCTATTGCCCAGCATGTCGACTCTGTATTCTGTGACCCTGTCTCAGTACTATAGTAGGTATCACAGATATCTCAGGTGTCACAGTGGTAGTGAACCACTTATTTTAAAAACAACCCTTATTTTTTCTCGGAAATGGCCCCCAGCTGGAAGAGTACTGATGCTGTCAGTGAATATACTGACTTTGAATATGCCAAAGACACATCATAAGTTATTTCCCATAAGCAAGAAAGTAAAACATCTCTACTTAATAAGGAAAGAACGTAAGTCATGTGCTGAGGTTGCTAAGATCTTCAGTAAGAGTTATTCACTTATTGAGCCTAATTTATAAATTAAATTTCATCACAGGTATGTATGTATGGGGAAAAAAAGCATAAATTAAGGCATGTACTATTTATGTTTTTAAGTATCCCAATCTCCCAAGGAGAAATGAGGATTACTATATAAATTCTATCTTTTGTCCATACCTACTATCTGCCAATGCCAGCAAAAACCAAAAATCTTCTTAGAGGGCAAGGAATTCTACCTGTATAGTATCATATTTTTTTTTTAAGTGAATGTTCTATGAATCAGTTAATTCCTTTTCTCTTTAAGAACAGCAAAAGTTTGCCAGAACACTCCTGTTTTTCTCCTGTACCCTACAAAAGCTGCACTGGGAGGAAATGTTAGTGGCAAGAGTGTGTGTGTGTGTGTGTGTGTGTGTGTGCGCGCGTGCGCGCGCACACATGCACACATGTATGTGCATGCATGTGCAGGTATGCACATGGTGTGTACCTTCTGCATTGCCACATGTGCTCACATGTGCTAGGTTGTCACTGTACTGCATCCCCAGCCTCATGACAGATATTTTCAAGCATGTGCTTTAGATCTGCAGCTATGGGGTATATGTAGTAGGCAAAAAAGTCATATAATTAAGGGAAACTGAAGTAACCATCATTTGATTAAAAAGTAACCTGCCTGTGGAATATTTAGTGATTCTGACTTTTTCCTCCTTTGAAGTTAAAAAGAAATCATGACGGAATCCGCCTCTAGCGCGAGTGGTCAGGAGTTTGATGTGTTCAGCGTTATGGACTGGAAAGATGGCGTCGGTACGTTACCTGGAAGTGACTTGAAGGTAAGCTGTCTTTATCACATGCAGTTAGGAGTGTACACGTGTGTGTGTGCTCATCGGGATGTTTATTTTCAAGTGAATAAGAATAGAAAGCATTGAGCATAGTACTTTAGGTTTTATATACTGCTTAGACATCCATAATAAACTCACATGACAGTTTGAAGTGCTGGTGGATTAGCAGAAACTTGTTGATTGGGTTAGGAGACTTGGAACAGTGCCACAGCCTGTGTTTATTTTGCAAATTGATCTATATGATTCTCTCAGTGTTGACTGTACCATGATGGCCACTAAAAGCAAAAATGGCAGGCTCAGAAGTCCTGGCTTCTTGGAGGTGTGTAGCATGGGCTGTGAACCTCAGTAACCACATTCTCTGTGTACTGAGTGTTCTCATTGAAAAACTCTGTAAAATAATGTAAAGACATTGAATAAGTGGGACTGTTCATCTTCCTTAAATTATGTACAGTGTAAATAATGGATTTTTCTGTAATTGCATGTTCGAGAGCAGCTATTCCTATAAGTCAGGCTGCTTTGGGGTCGATGAGAAGGCTCTCTGGTACCTTCATTCAGTTGCTGTTTTCTTAGGTGCTTGCTTGAGTCCCTTTCCCTCTCCCAAAGTCACGCCGGGGCCACCTCCATTGCCCCGAGAGACACGGTTGTGCAATCGCCCATCTGGGGATGCGACCGCCCTCACTTCTCACTTGTAATTTGCTTTTCTGCTCCTCCTATCTCTGAGACCTTGAACCTGTCTGTGGTCTTTAGACTTTGAATTTGTACCTGGCCTTTCAAGTGTTTGAACTTCTCGTCTCCCTGCCAGGCTGGCGCTGGGTTCGCCTTTCCAGTGCTCAATCAGCACTGCCTCAGAGAGGAGCTTCTGCCCTATGATACGGGTGTCTTAGAATCTAATTCCTCTTGGTGGCTGTTTGACAAAGATCAGAGTCCAGCCTGCCCATACTGTGCCCCAGTGGTGCCATTTGGAAAAGCACCTGAGACTTTAGTTAGGTTCATTTGAAGTGCAGTGTGCCAGCATCTAAGTTCGAGGTAAAAAATACTGTAATGAGGTGTCATGAAATCTGGATTAGGGGTTGATCTTTCTTAGTGGGTGCCAACAGTTGGGTAGGGGGAATTACTTCCAAGGTCTAGAGTCCCACCAGGTGACTCTAGTGTCAGACCATGTATAGAAATTATTGCAGAGTAGAAATGAAGAATCAAAAGTTGTCTTATGCATAGCACTGGTAAGTGCTGGAGGACCTGGAAGTGCTTCTTGCCCTGATTTGATCGCTGGGCATTGTATACATGTATGGAATTGTATGCCAAACCCCATAAAAAAGCAGAAATGTTATGTATTAGAATTATTTTTTTTAAAGAGAAATTGGGATTTTAGTGACCATGGCCAAGTCAGTTTATCTCTTTGAGATTTTATCTGCCCTGATATTTTCCAGATGTCTATCTGGATGCATTTTAATAGAGTTTTGAAAATTTTTGAGAAAGAATTTTTTTTTTCAGTACTAGGGGTCAAACTCATGACTTTACACTTGGGAGGCAAGCACAGCACCATCGAGCTAACTTCCAGATTGTTTCTTAAACTTTGATAATATCGGGCCGGGGAGTTAGCTCAGTGGTTCCGGCGCCTGTTTCCGCAAGCGCAAGGACCCGGGTTCGATTCCCCGGTAACCACATAACAATACTGGGTGTGGAGACCCACACCCAGCAGCAACTAGTACCACATACCACAGTGCCGGGCGTGGTGGCTCACGCCTGTCATCCCAGCACTCGGGAGGCAGAGGCAGGAGGATTGTGATGTGAGTTTGAGGCTGAGCTCAGGGCCAGCCTGAATCACAAAGCGAGACCCTGTCTCCAAAAACCTAAAAAAAACTTTGATAATATCAACCACATACTGCCCGCTTGAGCTTTGTCAGGTTATCTAAAATCCTAAACTTTATAAGCTTTATTTGTAAAATGAGGTTATTAGAATCTATAAAATTCAGAACTATAAAGTGGTTATGAAGATTTAAATAAGCTTAACAAAATTAGGTATTTTCTGGCTTTCTAATATATTGATATAAACTACCTTTTTCACTTCATTTCTTATTTTCCTTGTACATGTTAACTCCCAATTTTCTAGTGGGTGTTTCTTTCAATGTCAGGTAGATGATGATATTTGTAACTTTTGTTGAGTTAGTATTGACATTGAAGTTTGCAGCCCGATGTAATTTGGATTGTTGCTAAGCAATGCATTATAGGTAATTGCATCATTAATCAGATAATTAAACCGTATAGTGGGCATTGTAATCTGAATTATTTTATATGACTTTTTGATTCATCTGATTACTAGGGTAATTGCTGGATATCCAGTTTGTGTCATGGACTGTGTTGTAGACAATTTAGTACTTCACTTAAAAAATAATTTAAAAATTACTTTCAACTTTATAACCCTTTTGATCTGAGATTTAGAGCCTAGCCCATTGATTATACTGCTTAGGATTTTTAATTCACTTGCTTCTAATGTTAAAATCGAAGTTGCTTAAGAGAGCTGATTGAGAAATTGATTTTTCATTCAATTAAAATATTGGAAAGGGCTTTGAATAAACTATGAATATTCTCTCATATCATGCACTGCCTTCACATGATGCGGCTTCTGATTTTTAGTAAGGGTCATGAACTTTCTAACAGTGTGGTAGCCTCAGACGGTCAGTCCAAGTTCATTCAGCTGATGATACAGTCAGCTGGTCCATCAAGATCCATTTTCTGTTATGGGAGGAGACTGTACATGCTCAGTTTGTGCCATTTTGAAAGGACTTTCCTTTGTGGAAGCCAAGGGCTGTTGGCCAGGCATAGTGTCACTGTGCTACCCCTGAGCAGTGGCTAAGACCTCTCATGGGAGGGTCCAGATCCTTTCACTTTCCCAGGAGAGGGTGTATATGAGCTTCTGTGTGTGTGTCTGAGTGTCTGTGTCTGTGTGAATCTGTGTGTGTGTGTCTGTGTGTATCTTTGTCTGTCACACAGGATGGAGAGAGAGAAAGGGAGGTTGGCCTCTCTTTCCTTTCTGGCCACATCTCCTTTATTCTCCTCTCTCTGAGCCCCTTTTCCATTTCCTGTTGCGGGAGGCTTTCCTTCCTCTCTCCAACTTGGACTAACTAACCCTTGCACAAACAGGGTGCAGACATTTTTGGGTGCAGTTTGGGGACACAGGACTGGAAACTGCCTCTGTATCATCCTTTTATGGTGCTTTGTCTTTTGACAGTGGCTTGTACTCATTTCCTCACGCCAAACCCTGGCAGGACCGATCCAGGCTTCTCTGGTATTAAATGGATTCTCTCAACACTGCTTTATCCCTCTCTTAAGACGGAGAACATTTCCCTGTCAACAGAGATACTAAGAAAGTGTTACGGGACCTGGAGGCGGTGAAAAAGCCTGAGAGATCAGGAAGACTTTGAGAAGCAGATATCATTTGGGCTTCAGGCGCTGGAACATAGGTAGCACTTTCCTTGATGACCTGTAGGGGGCAGCAGTGGGAGAAATGAGAGACAAAACTTCCAGAAGAGGGAAAACAGCTTCAAGAACAGCAAAGCAAGATGGGGCTGCTCTCAGCCCACTGTGGTCATCCACAAGGCAGTTCTGCCTAACTGGCCAGTGCTGGCAACTGTACTGTTGCTTCATTTGTTCTCTTAAAATGCAGATAAGTGTGGATTAGTGTCTGGGGCAGGCAGGTGGCTGAGTGGCAGTGAGAAGGTGCCTGACGGGGCTCCCTGGGCTGGAGGAGTTTACATACCTGGACTTCCGCTGGTGTCCAAAGTTTGCCCTCAGGGAACTGTCGCTGTGGATCCTCGGGACTTAGTATCTCAGAGTCCCTGGAAAGATATGGATGCTGTCCTTAGAGCCATAGCACCATATCTAGTAGGAATAAGGGCCATTTAGCTGAAAGCAAGACCCTAGACACCTAGCAGTGGAATTCACCTCACTCTACACACACAGTGCTCCTTGCCTTGATTAATATGTAAAGCAGCGTAGTTACCAGATGTCTCTGCCCTCAGCACACATCGGTACTGTAAGTAGAATTCTGATCTCAACACTGAAATTGATAAGACAAAAATAATACCCTTGGTCATATTTCTTTATGATCTATTACTGACAATAAGCAAAAGTAGATAAAAGAAATAAGGAAGAGAACTGAATTGATTCAAGGTTGTTCAGGCCACCCCAAACAAACCAAACCTTAGGGTATAAGTGTTTGCTGATTGACCTTAGTAGATCCACATGTACAAAAAGTTATCATGTCTACTGTCATGTTTTATTTACTTAATAAGACACTTTGGTAAAGTTTATAATTTTGATTTTCTTGGTTTTTTTTTTTTTTTGTTTTGTGGTATCAGGTGTCAAACTTCGAACCTTAGAGTTGTGAGGCAGGCCTGGTGCTACTGAGCTACATGCCCATTTTTTTTTTTTTTAAACATCTTGCTTTTGTAGTTCAGGCTCCAGGAAAGCCTCAAACTCAGCAATCCTCCTGCCTCTGCCTCCAAAGTGCTAGGATTACAGGTGAGAATCACCATGCCCAGAACTGTGATATGTGCTGCTGGGGACTGAACTTGGGACCTTGCGCTTGCCAAATGCTGGAGCCACTGAGCTAAATTCCCAGCCCATTCCTGGCCCAATTTTGATATTCTTGTCTGTACAGCGGATGCACTTGACAAATTTTCATTCTATTTTTAGGTGTAAAGAACTGATAATTTAAAAGAATTGTGTAAAAGCCTGAATAGTGTTCAGGACCTGAGCGTTTGATTGGGAAGAAAAGTTAGGAAATCTGTGAGTGTCTCTTCAGTTTTATAGTAGAGACCCAGCAATGTTCAGAGCACCTAGAATCGTGCTGACTTTTTCTTCAGTGGGGGTACTGGGAAGGACACAGAACATTTTCTTTCATATATCTTTTTACATGTGAGGGTACTTGGAAAATACTTTATAGTTTTTAAGGTTCAAGATGAGCAACTTCGTAAGAAGAGATGTACTACTTTTCCGAGGTTATGGGGTGCCTTTGAATATCTGATGAGTCCCACCCTACCCCACATATGTGCATAGACCATCATTTTGCTTGTATTGCATGCATCACATTTTGAAAGCTGCGTGGACCCGTGACTTAGAGGACTTCCCTACGTCCCTGCGTGATAATGCATTTGTATTTTGACTATGGCTCAGTTTTTGGCAACCAATATTAGGGAAAAAAAGTGACTGAAATTGAATGTTATATGTGGGATATTCATTTTGGCTTAGAAGTACTTCAGCCAAGCACTTCCAAGTGACGCAGTTCCGTGTTTTCACTTGGGTGTTGCCCCTTGGCTTTGTCTTTCCTGGCATTTGGGAGGCCAGCAGGCCTGCAGGTTAGCAGCAGTCTGCAGACTTCAGCCACAGGCCTCTTTCTGCTCAGTGTGTTTGAGGACAGTTCTCAAGCATGTATTTGTCAATAAGTATGCGTTAACATCAGTAACATTCAGTGAATGGAAAATCGTTTACCTGATGTGAAGTATGAAGTTTGTGCCTGTTTTTCTTAAAAATCTTAATCCAGAATTTATGTTCTATCACTTTCCTTAATATCATTAATTAGTAATTATCACAATGACCTGTTTTTTCTACTCTTGCCCAGTAGATGGTACTGTCAGCCTTATTTTGAAATATTTTTTCAGGTTTGATCATCAAGAATCTGTTTTTTAGCTTTAAAGCTATCATTTTCCAAAAAGTAAAGTTATATTTAGTTCTTTCCCATCTAATTAGCATTTGCCACTTTCTAAACTAACATATCCGACATACACAGGACCTGGGGACTTGTGTTCGAGCACGTCGTAGGGACCTTCTTACTCCCTCAGCTATTTCAACTCCTTCAACCCAGAATGTTGTAGAATACAGGTTGTAGAAAGTATTCAGTGTTGTAGACCGTGCACAGAAGTTACGTGTAGGTCTTTTTGCACTTGGTGGAAACAACAACGTTTGATATGTACTGGTTAAAAGTTTTCCGGGCCGGAGATTTAGCTCAGTGGTTCCAGCACCTGTCTTGCAAGTGCCAGGACCCAGGTTCGATCCTCGGTAACCACATACAATACTGGGCGTGGAGACTCACCCCAGCAGCAACCAGTACCACATACCACAGTGCTGGGCGTGGTGGCTCACGCCTGTCATCCCAGCACTCGGGAGGCAGAGGCAGGAGGATTGCTGTGATGTGGGTTTGAGGCTGAGCTCAGGGCCAGCATGAACTACAAAGTGAGACCCTGTCTCAAAAAACCTAAAAAAAAAAGTTTTCTGACTTAGCCTCAGAATGTCATTTGATAAAATGAAAATATTGTTATGTCGACCAAATAGATTTTTTTTGGGGGGAGGGCTGGGAAATGAAAGGCCTTAATTAAATACTGTATATTTCCAGGCTTCTCTATGTTTGATGAAAGGCCTAAAAAAATTGTCCTTTTGAGTTTCCACCTGTTCATCCTCTCTTAAAATTCAGGCATCTCTCCTGCCATTTTGTTTTATAGAAAACCAAAAAGAAATTAGAAAACTTTTGATTCATGACATTGTGAGCAGAGTGAACATCTGTGTTTTAGACCAAACAGGCCCCACACATCGCTAAGGATTGAGCCTTTAGCACATGCTGCATCCAGATTGTTGTTTGTTTAAAATTTGCTATGAGATGAGAGAAAATGTTCAAAATTAGGAATGAGAAAGTCTGGGTTAAGCGTGGTCACAGCCAGTAGACTCAGGGATGTTCCTGGTCGGTCGGGAGGACGCGAGGTAAAGGTGGTGCAGATGTTTAAGGCCTGCGAAGGAAGCGGAAGTACAGTCGCGAGGAGGGGAGAGTCCCACGGTTCTCTCCTCCCCCTGGAATAGAAGGAGCTGTTATTTCCTTTTCTTGAACTTGGTGAGCGTGGTGAGGCAGTTTGACTCCTGAGAGAAAAGTAGCTTTTTTGATTAACAGATGATTAAATAAGTATAAAATGAAAGAAAAAAAAAAGGCTTGGTAAAAAGTGTGTCTGAAAAGACATGTAAAATCCAAGGAAATGCTAAGTGTTTTGGACAGTCGTGGTGAACCTGCAGCACACGTGTGACTTTTTCTTTTAAAACCAAAGGTGTTAACGTATGAGTTGTTTTTTCTGAACTGAAACTTGAGTATTCAGGTTAGTTGTGGTGCTGGCTCTTGGCGATGGTTGGGTGGTACAGGGGTACAGTGTGGGCACTCGCCCCTAAAAGCTTCGCCATCCCTGATATGGACAGACAGCATCAGTGCCCGGTGGTCCATTATTCTTTCCTCCTTCCCCAGCTTCTGAACTAGTAAGATACAAAGGTCTTCACACGGGTAGAAGGCTGCGTATGGTTTGTAAACATCACTTGTACCGTGCAGTGCATCTCTGTCAGCACAAAGGAGTCACTCCCCGAGCCCTTCTGTAGTGTGCCTCTCTGCTGTGTTTTCCCCAGTTTCGGGTGAATGAGTTCGGAGCCCTGGAAGTTATTACAGATGAGAGTGAGATGGAAAGTGTCAAGAAAGCAACTGCCACCACTACGTGGATGGTCCCAACTGCTCAAGAAGGTAAGACAGAGCCAAAGGTGTTTTATTTCTTCCTGTTGAAAGATTTGAAATAGGAATGTCTGAGAGTAGGCTGGAACTTTGAAAGTCCTGGGTGATTGTTTGAGTCTCATGTAGTAGGTAAATTTCAATAATGGAACTGATAGGAGCTGGATTTTATATTTTAAAATAACTAAATGATCTGCTTTGCTAATGTCAGATCTGTAATGGCCCAAGACTAGTTAAAAATGAGCAGGTCAGTCTGAGGCGTAATCGCCGACCAGTTGTTTAGCCGCCCCGTTTCCTCACCTGCTCCGATGGTTGTAACTAACACCTGTATGCTGATGACTCCTAAATCTGTATCTCCAGCCCCGACCTCTCCCCCGAGCTCCAGGCCGGTATTCCCACCTGCCTACTGGACATCTCCACCTGGTTGCCCCACAGGTACCTCAAACTCCACGTGTCTGAAATGCGCCTCCTTTCCTACTCCTTCTCCCCTCCCTCCAACCTGCCCTTCCTTCTGTACCTCACATTCCAGTAGATGATGACGCCCTCCACCCGTAGGCCATCGAGAAGTAGAGGGGTGGCCCTGACCTTGTCCACCCCGCCCCGCCCCCTCCCGTTACTTCGTGCCCTCGGTTCTTCCTCCGTGTGTCTTGGATCGGGTCTTTTCTGTCCTCTCCCCATTGCTGTGGCCAAGACCCGTAGCGCCTCTTCCCACACAGCACTGCCCAGGCTCCGCGGGGACCACTGTCCGCGGGGACCCCGCTTGCAGCTTCCCTGCCTCCCCCCTGCTCGGCTCCCCGGCCTGAGGAGCCGCCTACTGCTTCTCTGCCGCTTCGCTGGCCGCTGTTGGCCTCTGGCGGAGCTCCCCGGGCTGGGGGACCCGCCCCGGCTGCTTGCCTCATCCCCTCCCTGTGGCCCCCTCTTTGTGTGTCGTGTTCTGCACCAGGAGCACGGAGTTGTGCTTCGTCCCTGCCTCGTCTCCTGGTTTCGCGCTTTCTTGCCTTTCTGCGCTGTCGTTTCTGGCTCAGAGACGTTCCTCTGTCCGCTCGGCCGGTCTGTCCTCGGCCTCCCTGACCCTTGGCTTTGTGTCAGAATGTCCCCCTGTCTCGGCCCAGGCCAGGTGTCACTCCTTCCTCCCGCTGCTTCCGGACTTGTAGGAGCTCCTCGTAGTGCATCTGTCTGGTCTTGTTGCGAACCTCGGTTTTCTTGCCTGCCTTCTCTTCCTGACTGTGAGATGTCTTGGGCAAGGTCTGTGCTGTAATCATCAGTGTCTAGTGTAAATTGATGCCTAACAAATGTTTGTTGAATGGATGACTGAGGCAGAGGATCATGGGGGCTCCTAAATGATTTGAATAATTCTAATTCAGGAGATCTACTACATGAAAAGTTAAATAGAGAGATGCTGATTTAGTCAGTTAAATAAAACAGGATCACTCCCATCAAAGGTTATAAATGTAAAGTCCTGTAATGACCCTTCTCAGTTCTATAGTGTTGTTCATAGTGTTACAGATTTCAATTCTATAGATAGACCATTTATCTTCTTAATTTAGTCATTAGTGAAATTTTCTCTATTTTACTTTGAACGGTATAAGAAAAGCCTTGCACAAGCTTTTTATATCTTTTCTGACAGTTATTTTTTGGCCACATAGTGTGAGCCATGTCCTACCAAGCCTTTCTCTTCTAGATTCTGTATTTCAGTCATTCATTCATTCAACAAACATTCTTCTTTATTGTGTCACTAACCAAATGATTAGAAAAAGAAAAGCTTACATGTATTTTGGAGCATCTTCTGTTAGAGTTTCAATTCTTTTCTCCTTCTTTTCATCTTCTAGTCTTTTCAGAAAAGACTGGGGTGCCTTTCAGGTTGAAGGAGCCGGTGAAAGTAGATGGACTTCAGTTCTGTGAGAACTGTTGTCAGTACGGTAACGCAGATGAGTGTCTTTCCGGAGGAAATGTGTGCAGCCAGAATTGCGCTCGGCATCTCAAAGACAAGTAGGTTTTGCCTTGTTCCATCTGTCAGATGGGTTTTAGAGGTCAAGGTCATGGTGCCTGGGCATCCAGGGCTTTTGTGCCCTTCTATGTCCAGCACCGTTTCATGCCCCTTTTCCCCGAGATTTCTCTGGAGACCCAGACCTTGCTAAGTCTCACTGCTGATCTCTCCTGCAGACCAGCCCCTGCTTCGGCCTGCATTTGATTGGCCCTCCGCCACGAGCATTTAGATTTCTCTGGGTTGCACACACATTTTGATAATTGTCAGATTTGTCAAAAATCAAGGTTTGTTCATAGTGGGGAGCTCTTAGGTAACTGAGTTAACACTCCACGGAGGCAGCCACCTCCCGCTGGTGGGCTGTCGCTGGAGGTCCTGGCCCCTGTGGCATGGCGAGTCGGGTTAGGACGACCTCGGTCCGCAGAGGACCGGGTGTGGCCCGCGGCGCTGAGTGCCCTCCCACCCGGCCCCGCCCACCCGACCCAGCTTCTCCGCAGGAAGGCGGGCTGTGCGTGGCGCTGTGAGCTCCCGAAAGATGACTGCGCAGTGCTGTTCCAGTGCATCTTTCACATATTTTAATCAGCACAATCTCGGGAAGTGTTTCTGTCGGCCACCTGGTGCTTTCCCGGCCTGCACTTGGCCTTTCCAGCTGGATTTGTCTTTCTTAATAATAGATCCTTGCCGTGGTATTACCTTGAAGCTAAGTATCTTTAACTAATTAATTCTTTTATTAGTATAGTTGGCAGCGGTGGTAGACAAATAATTATAAACTTGTTAGAACTTATTTCACCTATATTGCTGGTTTCCTTTTGAAACTACCACTGAAGGTAATTTCCACTTTCTGTCCTGACACACGTCCTGGCCCAGAGTGATTTTAAATGTTCCCCGATATGGCAATGCCCATGACTTGCTCCTGGTAGTGAGATATTTTTCTTTTGGTGAGTGATTTCTTAAAAATAATTTTTGCGTTGATAATCACCATGTAGATGTTTGATAGGTGTTGTTTCCTGTCACTGTTTTGGGGTTATAAACACAACAGAGATCAGAAGGACGAAAGGGATGCAGGAGAAGACAATGAGGAAGAGGATCCCAAATGTAGTCGGAAGAAAAAACCAAAATTATCTCTGAAAGCTGACGCCAAGGAAGATGAAGAGAGAGAGGATGAAATGGTTAGTATTCTTACTGCAGCCACCAGGGGGCGCAGGGCTGGCTCTGAGGGGTGACGTCACAGTTCTCACCAGTAGTCCATCTACAGCAGTTGGTTGGGTTTTCAGTGCTGGTTCTGACATTGTCCCCTTGCCTGGCCATCTTCTTCACAAAGTGACCACACTAAATGCCAGGACCCTCCCTCTGGTTGAAGAGGTGTAGCGTTCTGGGATTTACTGCTCAGGGAAGAGGCAACAAGAAAACCTTCAGCTTTGCAGATGAATCTTAAAGTCCCTTCCCCACAAAATGCCGTTCCCACTTAGGTAAATGCAGAAAGATCACATAAATATCATGTACACTTGGAGGCGTGTTCACAGTGTGCTAGTGAGAGCAAGGGGAGTGTGTGTTAATGATTCCAATGTGAAGAGGACTCAGAGGGTTGATTAGTTTTGAGCCCCTGGCCCTGCTGGTTGCGATTCTCTGAGCTGGGAAGACACAGGTGAATGAGACAGGTGGAAAGGATGCTGCCTCTCCTTGTAGAGATTTTATTTTCCGTGCCAGGGATTGAACCCAGTACCTTGTGCATGCTAGGGAGGTGCTGTACCGCTAAGCTATGTCTTCAGAATTTTAAAAAATTTTATGATGGAATAAAGCCCCGTGGAGTTGCCCAGACTGGACCCTGACTTGGTGATCTTCTGACGTCACACTCCCAGGTTGCCAGGATCAGAGATGTATGCCACCAAACCTGGCAAGTGGAGACGTGTCGTCCTCAGTAAGGGTGCATATCATCAAAAGGAGCGGGTGAAATACTGGTTTGTCCTGAGTGCTACATGTAAAGCTAAAGGGCTGGCCTGGTGATACCTGTGTGTAATCCCAGCCCTAGGGAGGCTGAGGCAGAAGGATCTTTGTGAGTGGGAGACCAGCCTGGGCCACACAATGAATTTAAAGCCAACTAGAGCTAGATAGCAAGATCTTGTCTCACAAAAGAAAAAAGCATCAGGGCTGGTTGAGTACTGTAGAAGGTGACGTGAGCAGTGTGGTCTGAACAAAATCCCCTGGCATTTGGGACATCTGAACATCTCGGGAGAACCCCCAAGGTGAGAACACGTGCCGTGTGTTTTATTTGAGATAATTGAAAAATTCAAGCTAGCAGAGCCTGCAGGGCCTGAGTGGGAGGGTGTGGAAGAAGTGTGGTTCAGCGTCAGTATGGTCCATGGTAAACCAGGAGGAATCTCCTCTCTTCTCAAGCCATGGGGACGTTGGAGCCAAGGGGTTTACAATGTGTGTGTTAGGTTGACTACTGTCGCCTTGACATATGTGAGCAAGAGTAGAATTGGAACCAGTTAGAAGTTTCTCACAATAGACAAAGTGAGAGGGCTGTGGGGGTAGAAGGCTGTGGCTCGGGGATCAGTGTGAGAGGAGGGTCTCCAGCATGTCCAGGATTCTGAAGTCATTGGATTGAACCACTGGCCGGGTAATCATGTCCCTTACTGACAGCAGGGAGTAAAGAACCAGGAGACCCTCAGCCGTCCAGTCTGAGATCCTTCTTGCCACCCAGGCGGCCATCCCAGGAGGCCTCGGAGGCAGCTGGATTTGACTTACCAGCCATTGGAGTCGGGACAGGGAGGTGGAGACAGTGATTAAGAGATTGGTGTGGAAATGACTGGTGACAAATGCAGAAGAGAAGAGACTGGATTGGCAGAGGAGCCCCAGGAAGGGGCGCCAGTGAGGTCTGAACGGATAGGGTAGGACGGATGTGGATGAAGAGAAAGAAGAAAGTGTGGAGGAGGGCAGCACCAGTGTCATGCACTAATAAGTCATCGTTTTCCTTTTGTGCTGTAGGAGAATAAGCAAGATGGAAGAATCCTGAGGGGTTCGCAGAGAGCCCGGAGGAAAAGGCGCGGGGACCCGGCTGTCTTGAAGCAGGGTGAGCTGACGGAACCTGGACAGCTAACCTACTTCGTCCAAGTACAAGTTGTGTCTTGGAGGTTCTGCCCATGGTTGTGGCCGCACGATTGCATTGGGGTTTTCATGATTCAGGGAAAAGTGGGGCCTTGAAGGAGGTTGAAAAGGGCAAAGCATGTTACATTCATGTACAGAAATGCCACCGTAAAACTCATTAATTTATACATGATATACATGTTGTAATTATAATAGGAAATTTAAGTTGAAAAGCCCTGGGCTGTGGAAGAAGGGGAGGTGAGTGGGCACCTCTGTTTGTGGATGGCATTGCACTCAGAAACCCCCAATCCCATCCAGTGCTGGAAAAAGCACGCGGGCCCCACTGTTTTCGCATCTGTGTGTTGGCTGGTGTTTTACTTGTGGCCTTTGATTCTGTGAGTT
Organism: Petromus typicus; assembly: GCA_004026965.1. Taxonomy (NCBI): domain Eukaryota; kingdom Metazoa; phylum Chordata; class Mammalia; order Rodentia; family Petromuridae; genus Petromus; species Petromus typicus. The sequence continues at coordinate 1,169 of PVIR01024717.1, read as the reverse complement.
AAAGCAGCGACTTGAAGCGTGCGGCCCTCCGCTGCCCAGTGTCTCAGGGAGAATGCGGGCTCCGTGCCCTCTGTGGCCTCCTTGACACTCTTCCGTTGCCTTTTTCACATACTGGGTTACTCACTTCCTTCTCTGCAACGGTGGGGGTTACGCGGCTCACTTCTCGGCCCTCATCTCCGTGGAAGACGAGTCAGGAAGCGAGACTGAGAGGCCCCGGCCATGTGAGGCTTCAGAGTGCGTCGTCGGTTTCTCGTGGATTTGGAATCTGTTGTTCAGTCTCCCTTGCCTTCCAGGTTTGCCCCCTAAAGGGAAGAAAGCCTGGTGCTGGGCCTCCTACCTGGAAGAGGAGAAGGCTGTGGCCGTGCCCGCCAAGCTCTTCAGGGAGGTACGAGCCCTGCTATCCGCGCTTCCCACCTTTCCGCTTTTCCACCGCCTGCGTAGGACGGTGGCTCAGAGTCACTTCAGACACGCCGCTCTCCCCTTGTGTTCCTTGCACACCTACAGGGACAGCCAGCGTGAACACACATATGCATATACACACGCACAAGCACACGCGCGCGCGCACACACACACACACATATGCTGTTTTCTATCAGTATCTACTAGACTTGCACTTGTGACTTCGATGGAGAAGACAATTACTGGAAAAGCAGTAAAATCAGCCTGGAATTTTATGTCATCATCCTAGCTTTGAGAGAGTGCACTAGAGATTTATACCCTATAACAACAAGACATCAAAAAACAGGCTTCTGTATTACAGGAGCGTAAAAGAAATATTTTTTCATAGGTAATTTAAAATTTAAAATCAGTTAAAAATGGAAATTATCAGATGTGGTTCTGAGAAGGAGCTGCTGCCTCTAGACCAAAACAGAGATCATTAAATGTTTTCAGTAAAGGGCCCAGACATCAGTATTGAGCTTTTGCCGAGCTCCGCATGTGTGTTAGGTCAGCGCATCTGGGCTGTGTCGCAAGAAGGCAGCTGCAGGCCTTGGGTTTATGGGAGCAGCTGTGTCCCAGGACACTTCATGCAAGACCTGGGAGCTGGACTCAACTCGGGCTGCAGTGTGCAGACCTTTACATTATCATGTTGTGTTTAATCATGGTGGAAAATAAACCCATCAGCAGCTCTTTGATATGCGGATGAATAAAGTTTAAAAAGTAGCGAGTGG
>PVIR01024716.1:0-25620 GCA_004026965.1 Petromus typicus | reverse complement strand
GTGATACCGGAGGTAAGGACTTTTGGAATTGTTCAGCTCATGAGGCTTCCCCACAGAAGTTCCATTAGTATCTCCATAAAAGAGGCTCCTGGAAGCTCAATTATCCCTTCCACATCAGGCACCCAGAGCGGGACCCCCCAATAAAACATGAAGTGGGTCTCCCCAGAAACTAAATCTGCTGGCACCTTGATCTTATACTTCCCAGCTACTGAAATTAAGAAATAAATCCCCATTGTTTATAAGCTATCTACTATGTGGTATTTTGATATACTATCCCAAATGAAGTAGACAAAAAGGAATAGAATTGATCCAGACAAATGAAGGTTCAAGAGGTTTGTTTGGAAATGCTGAATAGACAGCTAACTATTTAAATAGGGTTTAAAAATAAAGTGGGGCCAGGGATTTAGCTCAGTGGTTCCAGTGTTTGCCTGGCAAACTCAAGGTCCAGAGTTGGATCCCTAGTAACCACACATGACAATGCTGGGCGTGGTGGCTCACACCTGTAACCCCAGAACTCGGGAGGCAGAGGCAGGAGGATGGCTGTGACTTCAAGGCTGGCCTGGGCTACATAGTGAGTTTGGAACCAGCCTGAACTACAGAGTGAGACCCTGTCTCAAAATAAATAAATAAATAAAAATAAAATAGTGACTTAGAGAATAGTGAACTCAAACATGCTAAGAAAAAAAAAAATACAGTCCCAGTCCTTTTCAAAAGTGAGAGATACAGTCCTGAGAAGGAATTTGAAAGCGCTGACCCTGAAGCTGGCTTATCCCCAGCTGAGCAGGCTTGGGCAGAAAGCAGGTGGAAGGCATTTAAGAACTGGGAAGTTGTTAGGCTCCTGGAAATCTGTGAGAAACTGGTTAGCACATTCCTCTGCTTTCATAACCTGAGATTCTGTACACATGTATCAAATGTTATGTTCCTGATCTCATCTTTGTTATTAATCGCAGTTTTCAGTATGTACAGTATCTCTGTTTTTATCTCAGAAATTATTTCTGATTTTGTACCAGTAAAATCAATTTTTATAAACAGAATTGTGGCACTTGGGGTAGGCCAGGCAAGTTTCTTTTTTGTTTTGTTTTGTTTATTTGAGAAAATATGGATTAAAATAGCCTGAAAAGTACTTCTCTCTACAATCAGTGTCCATAAATATGCAAGCTGTTTTACAAAATTATAGCTCAGCAGCTCTACACCTGGCCATGTTGGGGGGGGGGAAGGCATCATGCCAATCATGCACCGCGTCATTTTGTTTTAAATTGTTTCACCAACATGATTTCCTAGCCATTGTTTGTTCCCAGGTTGGCTTCTAAAATTCAGCACATTGAGAAACAATGAAATAGTAATATGAGAGAAATGTATTCTCAGCTCTTTTTTTTTTTCTTGAGACAAGGTCTTGCTTTGTAATTCAGGCTGTCCCTGAGCTCACTATATCATCCAAGCCAGCCTCAAACTCACAGAAATCCTCCTGCCTCTGTCTCCTGAGTACTAGGATCACAGGCATGAGCCACCATGCCTGGCACTGTGGTACGTGGTACCAGGAATTGAACTGTAGACCTTGCACTTGCAAAGCAGCTACTGGAACCACTGAGGTAATTCTCTGCTGCAACATCACTCTACTTTTTCACAAGGCAATTAGTTGTACAAATAATAGTATGATAATTTGATACATGTATACAGCATGCATGATCAAGTCATAAAAGAGAACATTTTCATTTCAAACTTAAAATAATTTTAACATAAAATAACTAGTTACTGGGTACACTGTGACACTTCAACAGACATGTAAAATACTTACTGACCTGACCAAAGCCATTAACATCTCCACCTCCTTATCATTCCTCTGTGTTAGAACCTTTGAACTTCTTTCTCTCGTTATTCAGAAACATATGTAATAGCTAATAACTACTTTGCATTTATAGCATTATAGGTTTGTACATTACTTTTCTATCATTGAAGAGACAATACACCCTACACCTGAAGTTAAATGGAAAGGGGTTTATTGGGTTCACATTTCATGGAGGTTTCCATCCCTAATCAGCTGGCTTAAGGCTGCGAGGGCAAATGCATACAAAAGAGGAAGAACAACAGGCCGAACACGAGGCAGCAAAGGTAACGAGAGAGTCAGCTCATGGCACCTATGCCATAGCAAGGGCAACAAGGAGAGAGCTCAACAGCATCTTTCTGCCCTTTTAAACTTATTTATACTCCTGGGATTACACTGGTGCCAAACTAATCCCTCAACTAGTAGTTTAGTAATCACGCCCTTAACCCCAACATCACACATTCCAGATTCAACTACCTCTCATAAAGAAGGTCCTGCCTCATCCCCATGAGGCTCTGGGGGATATTTCAACACAATCTGTCACAATGCATAACATTAACAGCCAACTCCGTCTCCTGCTGTGCTACAGGACTCTGACTTATTACTTCTCCGGGCTTGAATCTGCCATCTAACCTCTAGCTCGCTTCCTCCTCACCCCAATCCACCCCAGGCTCATTATTACACATTCTGATAGATTGTTTTCTAACCTTCACATGAGAAAGCCTGGCACGTGCCTTTATATGTCTGGCTTCTTTCACTTATAATGTCTTCCAGACCCAACTATCAGGACATAATTCTTTCTTATGGCAGAATAACATTCAATTGCGTACATATATCACCTCTTCTTCATTCACTTTATTGATGGGCATCTAGGCTGACTCCATATCTCAGCTACTCTGAACAGTGCAACAAATGTATGCACATGGGTGAAAATTCAGCAATTTACTTTCAAACAAATATTATAAATAATTTTGGGAAAATCACTTAACTCAATAAATGCTCATCTGTCAAATGACCTGTAAGGATTACACCATCTATACTACTGGTTTTATGTGATTCTATAACTTATAGTAGATCCTTTAAAAGGCCAAGCAACAAGAAAACTTCTAGGGGAAGAAGACAGAGAAGATGAATAAAATAATGATCATTACAAGAAAAGGAAATAAAAAGAACAGGAAGTAGATTTCAGAGTTTTCTAGAATTGAGAGCTCAAAACCACACTGAGATTCATCTTCAGATGTTGTTGCTGATGAGACTGAGCCCAATGTGTGTCCACATGGGCACACAGAGCCAAAGTCAGGTCTCACCAGAAACCATCCTGTGCTCCTAATTTATATTATGAATATTCAGGTTGTGTCCATCAGACTATTGGCCTCTTCCTTCATATTGACAACAAGCATGGCAAATGCAGAATTTATAAAATGTCACAAATTATCCAGCAAGTAATTAATCTAGTTCAGGCTGAAAAAACAACAGCAGTAAAACACAACTAAGATCACAAGGAAAGACATATTTATAACACATCATAAATGTGTTCAAGTGAGACTAGAACTGACCAAGTCTGTCCCTGTAACACCAAACTCCTACATGCAGTGCTGAGTCCTGAGCAGGGCTTAGGGTAATGTAAAAGCCATGCCTTATTAACTCCTGGACATCTCATTTCTTGGTCATAAATCCTATTAACTTGTATTACAAACTGCCATCAAACTTGGAGAAGAAAGATAATTTATGCCCCGTGTGGAAGCTAATGTTTCTGTACTCCTGAGAAGCACAGGACCAGAAAATGAGAAAATGTGTGTGAGCCTGGAGCTGCTCACAGCCGGCATGGGCAGCATGCTAAACACACCCCAGCGCGTGTGCCCAGGAACACAGCTCGGCAAGCCGGGGACATCAGCGACACTCATATCCACAAGGTCTCGCCTCTGTTCCCAAAAGGCTCATGAAAGGTAATCATATCTCATCAAGAACACATTTATGGAATAAAAGAGGAGTGTATATGTTTAAGGCAGGAGTCAGTATGCATCCTATTTTTAATTTTTCATTTTCACATGGAAGGTTGACCATTTCCTTCCAAAGGAAGTGCTCTCTACTGAGGTTTTTCAATCATAATGACATTCTGACCTGCAGGATTTGAATATGCCAAGATACAATACAAAACACTTAGGTGCAAACAGCTCGATTATTCTCATGCAGGTCTGGAATTACACTATTGTATCTTTTTTATAATGCACTTTAATTCATGGAAATAAATCTCAGAAAGGGGACTGAAAAGAAATGTTAGAACGGGACACACTAAGTGACTTGTGACTAGTATACAACAGGAATCAATGACAAATGATGATTTATGCAACAGAGTCACAGGACAGTGGCACATGTGGAGTCTCCAAAAGAAACACTTCAGCTCGGGGGTCTCAATTGTTGTGGCCCATCAGCATCCACGCAGTAGGTGCAACACAAGTTCTCTTACACATTTACCAAACAGTTCCTAGAAGATTAAAACTTGTTCCTCTTGCCAATATTTTTTATTTCAGGTAATCTATATTATGAACATCTACATTATAAAAAATTCTAAGAGTTATTGTTCTTAAACCTAAATCTCATGATATTTGACATTTATATTCAATATACCACTTGTAATGTACCTTAGCAAAACTGAATGGTCATCACATTTAATGAGCTTATATTAAAAAGATGATCATTATGCTTAGATTTTGTTATAATTTAAAAAATTAGTTACTTTTCATGTGGGAATAAATTTATACTGTATTCAAGATTGATCATATTTGAAAAGGATACTGTGAAGGATTTGTCTGTCTATATATTTATTCACTATATTCATCTCCTATTCAATCACCTCCCCCCACTGGCCACTCAGTTACACAATTCTTATGAATGAGTATGAGGCCACAAGCTACGGCTTGTTTAACGCCTTGTTATCTGTACCTCGGTGCACTAACCCCATGATGGAGGGACTACAGTATAATGGAAAAGGTGCAGAGTCAAAACCTTTCCATGTGACCACATCATTTCCCTTGCATTTCTCATGGTAGTGTTGTGGAGCACAAATAAGAATGCTCTTGTAAAAGCATCAAGACTATCTTCTCAACAGTAAGATGTTAATGTAAGTCAAATATTTTTTAAAATGAAAGTAATTATTACTGAATGAGACAGGCTGTCTTCAGCCTACTTCCAAGAATATTTGAATATGCTTTCAGTTTAAATTAATAATGTTTCTTTGCAGTCTGATGACTGGTAAAAATGCACAGAAGTCTATGAGTTGTCATTCTGTATATGGCCCCTCCGTATACACACAATGTCTAAGGTAATGTACTGACTAATATGTATATAACACAGAAGATAAGTTAGATGATGTCATGAGCAAAGCCAGTTCAGTACACTGGTACAAGTCCATTTATGAGCTGTAGGAAGCTTCTAGGAAATAATTTTAGTACAGTTTTTACTATCACATTTTGCCTAATTCTTAAATATATGATAGAGCACATAAGATTTATTGTTATATTAACCCAAAACACAATCACTCTGGCTTTTGCATTTATATGTTTTGCATTCTCTTAGGGGATGTGACAGAGCATCAGAGGACTGTTGTCCAAGACCAGCGGGGCAAAGAACGAAGCTATGCTGCTCAGCCACTGACCCACAGCAGTGGAGGCTGGCGTACCACCACCAGGACAGAGAATGTGGTTTTCTGAGAAATTCTGGCACCATGCCATCAAATACTTGCCTCTCTAGGATAACATAAATGTTCCAGTCATTTCAATGACATCAGATCAAAATTATTATGGAGAGAACTGACAGGTATTACATTTGAGGATGTGGACTAGGTAAGTAAATTTACCATATTTGAAGAGCTGGAAATTTGGCTTTCACAATCAACACCACATTTAACACTACATTCTGATACATTTTTAAATTTTTTTGCACGTAGAATTGAACACAAGACCTTGAGCTTGCCAGGCAGGCATGGCACCACTGAGCTAAATCCTTGGCCCTTCATTCCTTACAATACATGGGTCACGATTCAGGATTCATTTCCCAGTGTCAGTTTCTGACAGTGGAGATGGGGACAGTGCCCTGAGTTCACACCGAGTCCCCTCTTCCTGGCTAAAAGCCTTCTTTCCCTAGGCTGTACCTCAGTGTGTTCGGGCAGTTAGGTGTACTCCTGTCAATCATGGCTTGTCACCCACCCACCCATGCATCCGTCCATTCATTTTTGGCAATGTAGAGAAACCTAACGCCTTCACATTGAGTTAAAGACTCAGACTTTCACTCGTATATTCATTTATCATACTTTGTTTTTGTTTTGACAGAGAGTCTTGCTAAATTCCTAAACTGCCCAAGGGTGGATGGAACTTGTGAACCTCCTACCTCTGCCTTTCAGAGTGCTGTATGCACCATCACACTGGTTCAACTAAACTGACTAGAATGTAACTGTCACAGAATGCAGTTACAGACCTAATTCAACAAATCTCTGTGAAACGTGTCTGTGCAAGTTTCTCTAACAAGTGAACTCATTTAATGATTTTCCACAAAGTCTGATGAAAGTTCATACTCTGGTGTGTGGAATTTAAGGCTTTCCCAGTCAGTATCCAAAAGATCTCTGGATCCTCTGGCATTTTTTCCTCCTGAGAGCCATAACTAGCACACAGAAGCGCCTCCTGTAACGTATCCTGTATGTTCTTGTTCTTTCATTGGCTTCGCCTATCTTGCAGGACTTTCCCATCAGCTCCACAGTAAATCTCTACCCTCCTTGGGGTAGAGATCTCTACCTACCCTTGGGGGTTTTGTTGAAATGTACACTCACAAAAACGCCTGCTCTGTGAAAGCAAGGATCTTTGTGCATCTTCCAGCCCATTTTATCTCAGGAAACCAGCCTAACATTCACCAAATACACACCGAACTAGCTAAACAAGTAAAACACGAGTGCATCTGGGAAGGACTTCCCTTACCACATGATACCCACCTCATTCTGTCATCATCTTCGAGCACTGATCTTTTAACACATCATGATTATAATATTTTAAATATGCCCCCTTCAATGGACATGGCCTGGAAAGCGAAGATCAAATGGGACTACCTCTGTCAATCCACACCTTCCATTGTTTTATTTAGCAAGCAGTTAAACGTGCCTGAGGTGAGCCTATGTGTTTGCTGAGTAAAGTGACAGCATGGGATTGGAAATTGAAATTCATCTGCTTCCCTTCTCTCCTTACTCTAGAAAGCCACAGGAGTAGGCAAAGCAAACAGCCAGGAAAATGCCAAGCTTCCTGGACAATGAGGTGCAGACACGAGCTCCATCTGTTAGCCAAACAGCAATGTTTGGCAATGAAGCGGTAAAGATGGCAGATAACAGAGCAAACAGATGCAAACTGTGTGTAGTACAGTACAACATGAGCTAAAAAGGCAAATGATGTGCGCTTCCCTACAGAAATGTTACTGAATCAGTATCTGAAACTGAAATCAACAAATTAAGCACGCACAGTTTGTTCATTTAATAAGAATTCTATCCTAGGGCTGGGGATTTAGCTCAGCAGTTCTGGTTTCTGTCTTGCAAGCACAAAGACCCAGGTTCGATCTGCAGTAGCCACCTACAACAATGCTGGGCATGGAAACTCATATCCACCAACAGTCAGTACCCACAGTGCTAGGTGTGATGGCTCACGCCTGTAATCCCAGCACTGGGAAGGCAGAGGCAGGAGGATTGTTGTGAGTTCCAGGCTGAGCTCAGGGCCAGCCTGAGCTACAGAAAATAAAATAAAATAAATAACATAACATAAAATAAAAAAATTCTATACACTGCATTGATTGAAATTTTCTTTGGTGCATATTAATGGAAACGAATGACATCATTTAGAAATTTACTTGAGGGAGTAAAATTTAATAATCAAGCCACTTATGAACAGTAAAAGCTAACAATTTTCCATTAGGTGCTTAACAAAATCAAATCCAGTTTCCAATTATACTAACAGCACTCAAAACATGCGAAAATTCCAAAGAAATATTTGCCAACCCTTGGGTTTCCCTGCTGAAGTTTCTCTCAAGTGCCATTCACATTCAGCTATTTAAAATGCAAAAGGCTTAATTGAATTCTTAGTCAATTTAATGAGAACTTACAAAATTTTTTTTTCTTCTGGCTGAAAATGTAAGGAAAACTTGGGAGACTTCTCTACATTTAGGCTGTTCAGTGAGTTGGAGCAGCAGATGAACGAAGCCACTACCTATGCAAACATGGTCGAATGCAGACACGGAAGGACGGGCCAGGGATTTAACTCAAGTGATTTCATGCCTACCTTGAAAGCACTAGGGCCTGAGTTCCATCCCCAGAGTCGGGGGTGGGGGATAAAGGCTGATGATGCTAGAAGTCTTGTGGATGCAAAATGCTAATTACATTTGCTTTTCACTTACTGGTTGGAGGAGGTAGATGAGGGATTTCTCTTGGATTATTAGAGTTGGCACAGAAAGGATGTGAGCAGCTCGGTACAAGGTATGCACAGATGCCATGATCTGGTCAAAACGCCCAGCCAGGCCTCCCAGCGTCAGAATTACATCAACCTAAGAGAGGGAGGGCAAACACAGTCACAATTTAAAGAAGTTTTAAATTCACTACATATCATCAAGTCCCTGAAAAGAGTTTTAGATCTTATATTCTATTTGATAAAGAATAAAATAAATACCACTTCAGTTATCAGAGGCAGAAATTTAATAACTCAAATTAAAAATTATATCAACAGGCTAAGGTCTCAAGATTAACTCTTCCGTGAACAAATTCCATCTTTCTCAGCTGCCTATTTACATAGAAAACCAGCTAACTTTTCTTCTAAGCAGCCACTCATTCATTTATGTTCCCTCTTTGCATGACTGTCTTCTCTACTGTATGAATTTTCCTCAAAGTTGGTTTGTACGTACACACACACATGCATACACACACACACACACACACACACTTTCTTGAAGAGGGAACACAGAGATTTGCACATACTAGGCAAGCCTTCTACCAATGAATACCTCCTCTGCAAAGCTGTAATGTTGATGCAAGAGCAAGATGGAAGAATTGCCATAAACATGGGAAGAACAACTGAACCATGCAAGAGCGACAGTCATAACTGTGCTACAGTTATTCAAAAACAGACAATATTTCATTTTTAGGATCTAAAAAGCATATTACAAAAGCTTAGATAACATGTTCATAAAGATGGCGTGAGTTTAGAACAACCAGTTAGGTGACAACCAACAGAGCTTACTTACTAATTCCTAGAGTAAAAAAAAGTAGCTTTAGTTCCAAAATCCAAATGCCGTTTTCATTTTTTAATGTTTGGTTAATGGTTACAGTTCTGTGACTGTGAACAGAGCCGAACGCACATAAATGCTCAAGTCAAGGGTTCTGTGAATGAATGAATACACAAACACACTGTAAGAATCAGCAGGCTAACAGGTTCACTGCCGTACAGTGAATGCATATATATATATATATATATATATATATATATAGTATGAAAACATTAAAAAGAAATTGAGAAAGAAAAAAAATTGTATATATATATACATATATATGTATATATGTGTATATATATGTATATGTATATATATATGTATATATATATATATATAGTATGAAAACATTAAAAAGAAATTGGGAATGTTTTCTATTTTGATCTTACTAGAATATAAGGGAGAGTGAGAATTCATACTTTTGATAAGATGTTACAAGAATTAGATTTGGATACTGTAATGAGCTACTACCCCAGAAAGCACATAATACTCTGAATACTAGACAAAGACAGAAACAGCTGCTACTCTTTGGAGAAAGAGGTAACTTGGAAGCAATTAGACTTGCTGAAGAGGTGGCTTTCATTTGGGGTATCAAGTTAGGTGAACAGCTTGTTTGTGTTTAGGGGATCTTGGGGATGCCTACTCCAGCACAATCGGGAAGGCATAGAGTGAGTATGAATGGCCTTTGGAAAACAAAAGAACATTTGCTATAAATTAAAGAAAAATGTAACAAAAGTAGTCGTGTAAGAAATATACAGCCAGTTTTACCATCTCAGTGGAAAAAAATATTGGGAAATTCCTATGAACATAATCCTAACTCATATCAGAAGCAAGACCTGATAGAAGTTTATTCACTGTGCAGATTCTGGAATCCTTTTTTCAGATTTTCAATTTTTCATTACTGCAGTCCGTGCCTTGAGGGAACCTATAACCTTTAAGACTGAAATTTAATTCCCATCTCCTACAATGGGTTACCAGGATGAATAAGCTTTATCTGTAAATCAGGCACTGAATTTTTCAGAAGAAAGAAATGGCAAGATTACATCTCATCACTACTCATTTTCCCTACAGGTAGTATTTAGTAAGATTGATTAAAAACATTAGCAGATCAATTCAAGCTGCAGTGGGGGGTAGGTAAGGGATGGGATTCCATCATTTCTGCAGTTCTCTAGCTGTAGCTGTGAGTAGACAATATGTACAAAAATGAAAGAATTGGAAACTACTCCTTCAGGGGTTGACAAAACCGGAGTTCTATCTTTGGCACAGTAATGCACTGGGACAAGGTGTTCAAAGTGTGCATTTTTACCCACCAACACCTAATTGTGCTTTGTTACACTTTTGGTACATGTGAGTGTATTTGCTAACAAAAGGAGGTATATGAATAAGAGATACCAACAGTATCTACAATAGAATAGATAGACAAGCATTTACTAAGAGCTTTCCCTAAGCATACAAAAAATTCAGGAGAAAAACAAGATAATAAGCAGAGGGGCAAGAAGAAACTGATTATTAGTCTGAGATGACATCAACTAATTCCTACAAAATAGTACTTCCTCCTTTGGCAAGGGTTTCAAGAGTTACTAAAATCAATAAATTAATATTTACCAATCATCCATTGTGCACTAAGAAATACTATAAACATTTGTGATATATCAGTAAAAAAAGCCACAGTCCCCTCCTTGCTAGGATTGAGACTCTAGTGGAGGATGATACACACTAGCTAACACTTAAAAAGTAAGTACTGTATATTGGCTAGAATGTGGAAAAGGAAGTTCATGCTAAAGGAATATAACAGAGGAAGGAGATCAAAAATGATAGTTGGGAGCAGCCTTCCATTTTAAACACAGTAGTTGTGAGAGGCTGCATTAGGAGAGTAAGGGAATAACAGCAAAGATCTAAGAGGGAAAGAGGAGGCCCCATGGACACCGGGGCAGGGGTTGGTGGCTGTTTCACAGCAGCCTGGAGCAAAGCTATAGAAGTTGCCACCTAAAGCCTCTTCAAAGAATTTTAGGATGCTTGTCACTAAAAGTGAATTTGAAATCAGTAGGAGCAGTGAGAAAGCTATGGGGGTGCCAGATTCTTTCTGTTCTGTCCCAACTCCAGCCTCAGGTGTGGAACTGCTGACACGAAACACCCAGGGAACATCAACTTTCTTATAAATGAATTGCTGGATGAAGAAAGATAAACTTGAGGCATTCAAAGGTAAATGGATGTCACTGGCAAAGAACATAATGTTGAGTGAAGGAAGTCGGACACACGAGCTCAAGTATCCCATGGGTTTTCTTATATGAAAAGTGAAACAACTATACACACAAATATATGAATGCATAGACATAAAAAGCAAAATGGAAAAGAGATAACTAGGAAGTAGGGAGAAATACAAATACTTCTCCAAGTTACATATTCTGTTGTTTTAAAAATATTTTTATATGTATGCTAATTTGTTCCATTTGTACTAAAAGTTTATCTCCTCCTTTTTGAATATGCCAGTCCTTCCTGCGTCAAAGACTATGCTTTATGATGTCATGTGGTTGGTTTCTTCTCTCTCTTCATTAGTTTACCTGTTGAAAACCTCCTCTTCTTCCATGCCAATACTTCAATTCTCTTTTGAGCCTCAAAATCTTTCCCTGGAATCTCTCCTCATCTAATGCCACAGAGATCAGTTATTTAGCTTGTGCTATCATTGGCCACACTGGTAGACTGTGATTTCCACAAAGGCAGAGACTGTCCATCTCCAGTCCTCGGGGTGGAGCATGGGCCACAATAGGAAGCTACAACATGTTTCTTGAACAGGTGCATGACTGAAGCAAGGGCCGAAGGATAGGAACAGATCACGGCCCAGACATCGGAGTAGCAGAAGAGATGGAGAACTGCGGGAGTGGAGGCGAGTGAGAGCGGGGCGGACAGATCAGGGAGGTTCCGAAGGGTTTGTAATTTGTGTTAGAGATGACGTTAAAGTGTATGCACAAATTTAAGGAACTGGGGTAGCTAAGAAAACAAGGTAATTGATAGAGGTTAGTTCAAGAAAACCAGACCAAGCACACAGGAAGGTACATTTGAGTATGTATACAAATGACTATGAATTAAAATGATGTTGAAAAACATGTCAGTGACTTAGAAATTAACTGCTTTGTGAGAGGAAGGGGAGTGGCCAAGACTAACAGGAAGATTACAGCGACGATCAAGAAAAGAGAACCAGGTGTTCTTATGGGAGAAAGATGAAGTACAAGTGTTCTGCCCAAATGAAATAAAATGAGAACCAGGAATAACCAGGAATAAAGACTAAATTTTCTCATAATTAAATTTAAATAGGAGAAGGGTAAAATTGACGTTATGTGTGTTTTCATTAATGCAATATATCTAACGTCGTCGTTTTAAAACATCATTTGTATTTAAAAGTTGAAATACAACAGTGTTTTGTTGGGTTTTTTTCCCCTTGCTCACGTGCTCTGTAAATCCTCGGTGTAGTTCAGGTGAAAGGCCCTCCCCACTGGGACCAGACACACGTGAAACGCCCAGAGGTGACTGATGACCAGTGTTCTGATGATTCAGGTCTACAAAACGCAAAAGCCAGTGACGACTCCTACCATGGGCTTCCAGGTCTATATTAAAAACATAGTGGAGAACACACACGCACACACACATGTACACGTATGTACACCTGTGCACAAGCACCACAATAGCTGCAGAACATCATTGATCTTAGGCGGAAACCCATTTTCAGTTGGAGAAAGCACTGGTGACATCAACGATACAGATTTTAGTGACAGTGAGCCTTAAAATTTCAAAGGTCACTCAATGAAGGGTTATACATCCTAGGTTCAGTGTAGGGCATGCCTATCACTCTCAAAAAATGTTATTCTCAGAGACTAACATGTTCATTATGAGTGGTTGATAGCTCAAGGATGAACTGTTTCTAACTCTAAAGTGTGCCATTAAAATTCTTAGTCTAACACATATATCTTGATGTGTTTTCACTAACAGTAAAATCTGTATATATATATGCTCTTCAACATGATATGTACACATACATAGGGGTAGGAGGCAATGATTAAATCCATCTATTTTGCATATGCTTTACTTCACGATTTTGTGGTAAGAAAACAAAATCTATTCTCAGTTATTTTTCAAGTATGCAATATATTTTTCCTACTATAGTTACCATCATGTACAGTACATCTCTAGAATTTATTTCTCCTAATTAAAATTTTGGGTCCTTTAAGTTGCAGTTCCTAGTCTCCTTACCCATCACCTCTAGGAAACATTATTCTCTCTGTTCCTATGAGTTCTTTTTTTTGAGACAAAGTATCACTTTGTAGTTCAGGCTAGCCCTGAGCTCAGCCTCAAACTCACAGCCCTCTGCCTCCCAAGTGCTGGGATTACAGATGTGAGCCACTATGCCTGACACTGAAACGTGGTACTGATTGCTAGTGGGTGTGAGTCGCCATGCCCAGCATTGCTGTATGTGGTTACCAGGGATCGAACAGAACCAGGGCCCTTGCACTTGGAAGGCAGGCAGTGGAACCACTGATCTAAATCCCTGGCCTTATAAGTTCATTTTTTGAAAGAGTACACATTCAGCAAGAACCTACACTATTTGTCTCTCTGTTCCTGGTTTATTTCTCTTATCAAAATATCCTCCCGGTACATATGTGTTGCTGCAAATAACAAGAATCATAGTTTTAATAACTGAATACTATTCAAGTGTCATCATTAGTGAAGAGTGGGTTGGCAATAAGAGTTTTCATTTTTCTTATACCATCACACTTAGCAAAAAAAAAAGGAAAGAAAAGAAATCATCCTGATGTACTAGATAAAGACAGATCTGAGTCTAGCACCATGCACTACAAATAGCCATGTAGCCATGTATACCTTACAGGACCTTCTTGGGAAAGCTCACAATTAAAGGACGGATTAAAACTTACTCAGATACTTGTTCAGAATTCTTTTCACACAGAAGGCTTCCTGGTTTTCATCATAAGTTAAAAAAAAAATCTACCTATTTGGTTTAGATGATAAGTGAAAAATTTGGCTGCTTTGCAATGTTCAACTTAATACAGCAGTGACGGGACTAGTTGAGGACTATATGACACCAAAGGAAGCAAATTTATTTTTATATTGAAGCGCAGGAAACCTTTCAGCAACCAAATGACAAGTTTTTCACTATCTGACCTCAAAAGGAGTTAGATACCACATATATGAAGTCTACAATAGGGACACTGGTTGTCAGCATATTTTAATTATATTTACCTTACATAAATTGAATTCTGGGGACAATGTCTTTGTGCCTGTCCCTGACAGACAGGGTGATCATGCAATTTGCTGTTCAAAGTGAAACCCTTTTAGAAGGAAAAGGGGACATTGTAAAAAATAATATCAAGAATACAGGCATATTCTCAGGCATAGTTTTCCTAGTATTGGGAAATTACAATTAACACTAGCATTAACATTAACATAGCAAATCAACATAACTTAAAAATAGGCTGTAAATTAAATTAGATATGACATTTATCAAGGTTGCTTTAATTTTTGAAGAAACATACTGTACTCTAGTGAGGCTTCAGTAAAATAAGAAGATAATTATGGCCCAATTACATTTGGTGTTTTAATTTGAAGAAGGAAGCCTTGATGCAGATAATAGCAGGCAGACTCAGATCAAAACAGAGCAAAAACTGATCAGCTAACAAGAAGCCAGCAAAATTCAATTAGTACAAGGTAATTAGAAGAAAAAAAATTTTAAGAAGTAAAATTATGAATTTTGCTTCAATATGAATTTGGCCTCCTTAATATTATGAGAACATATTTTAGCAAAACAGTGAAAGAATGCTCATGATTGATATGAAATTCAATGAGAAATCAGAAAATTAATGACTTCTGATTTGATGACAGAAAGATATGCCATGTGGACCAACATAGAATACTGGGCACTTGTGGAAACGATGCTAAGTACCCATTTCAATATCCATATGTTACTGTAAGTCACAGTTTAAATTATTTATTTATTATTTGGCTGAGGGATGGATGACTCCTTTTATTATGGCAAGATGAGGAGGAGAAATCCAGGAAAAGTCAGGATTTCTCTCAAATCATACTCACTCCATCCTCCTTGTCACAACTTTAATCAGTGCACCATCATTTTCACCCCGGTAGCCCTGCCATCTTCTCTGCCTCAGGCTTCTCACCTACATTACTGCCTCTGTACCCACCAAGTAATCTTTGATAAAGTAGAAAGTAAGCTTTCCTTATCTCAAATCTGATCTTGTCAATGTTCTGCTTAAAATTAAACCCTGGCTTTCCAGAATCTACAAGAAAATGACAATTTTCTTGAATGCTGCTTTATAAATTACATCCTGTAAGTCCCACACTACATTTACCCTCTAGAAATTCTTTACTTCTCAAAAAATACCACAGCATTTCAAACCTCAGTACTTGGACTATGCTGTTTCCCTTTCTTTCCTTATAAACACTGTGATTAAATTTATTTGCAAAGGACGCATTTCTCTTTCACCTAAAAAGAAAAACAGAATCTGTTTGCACAGGATGTTTTCAACCTACTTTGTCAAATCGTGGACACTGTTACTAAGAAGACCTAGACACATACTATCTTACCTCAGGCTGTGATAACAAATTACCTAGGCAAGGAGCCTCCATAACCCTTATTTGTCACAGTTCAGGTAGGTAAGTAAGGCCACCCAAGACTAAGATGTCAGCTGACTTAATTCTTCTGTGAACCCACTTCCGGTTTTGTCAATTTACTCATTGTATCCTCACATGGTAGAAAGTAGGGGAAGAAGAATCAATCTCTAGCTTTTCATTAAGGCCAATTAAATTACTGAAGGCTTGCAACCTATTGGATAAATGTCCTCCAAAGGTACATGTGCTAAAACTTGCCTCTACTCTGTAGTGAATACTTTGAGAGATAGGTAGGGCCTAGTGAGAGATTTTTGTTACTGGAGACCAAAACCAAATTTCCCTTGAAAAGGATTGTGGGGCGCTGGCATCTTCCCCTTTTCCTCTGTGCTTTTCTGCAGGAGAATGGTTTCAGAATCTGCCACACTCTTCTGTTCTTCCATCAGGTTTTCTTCCCCCAAGTAACAGGGCCAACTGATCAGAGGCTAACACCTCTGAAACTGAAGACTGAGATAAACCTCTTTAGCAAATGATTAACTCACGGTATTTTTTTTTAATGATACAAGAAAAGGGTCCACTGTCATGACCTAACAACTTTCCAAATTCCCCCATCTCCAATGTGGTATTATTTCACATTGGAAGTCAGAGTTTCAGCATGAACTTTCCAGGAGAAACAACTGTGCAGCTCACAACACAAGTGTGTGTAAAACTTGTTTCTCAATTTAAAAAAAAAAAAAAGCTTTTCTTTTTTTTAAAGCAGGTTTAGGGGATATAGAGCACTGTGTACTAGCTTGTTTGTAGTTGAACAACTATGGAAACAATGACAAGGATCTATGTTAAGACTTTTCTCTTTGCTTCATAAATTCCCCTGGTGAAAGTTTCAGCATAAAAGCCCACGCAGACTAAATCTTTGTTATCTCTTTATTGATCAGTTTTCCTGTGGTTGGACACAGTACCCAGCAGCTAGAGGAGGAGGGGTTTAACACATTTCTATGGGCTTGAACCATGGGCAGTACACATGACTGTCTTATGGGCTGGATCCTACTCCTGGCAGTAGAAGGGGTGCAGTCATGACTGTACCACCTATTTAAAAAAAAAAAAAAAGAAGTTGAACATAAAACTCCTAGGTTTGGGATATTTAAGAGTAGGTTTGTCACAGTTTATAATGTGAATAAATGTTTATAATGTTTATAATGTGAATAAAAGGCAGAAACCCTATTTTTAGTTTCAACCACTCAGCAGTGAGACAGACTAATCATGGCCCAGTCATGTGCATGTTTATGCATCATGGCCCAGTCATATGCATGTTTATCTTTCCTCACAGGATTCTGTCCTTGCTGGGTCCAGGGCAGATGCAGCATGGTGAAGGATAAAACATAGCAGAGATGCTTAGTTCATGGTGGGCTGTGGATGAGAAGTACACCATGGAAATAGCGCTGGAGGAAGAAGGAGCTAGAGACGAGGCTCAATCCTCGGGCCAGGCCTCCATCATCCACCTGTAAGTATGTTCCCCCAACTCTGGATGGGGACCCCAAGGCCAGGCATGCTGACCCTCTATCCTAACTGCCACAGCCCTCCAGCATTGATGCCTCCCTACTCCTCTCTGGGAGAGCTAACCAACAGGACTCTAATCTCTACACAGACGAGAAGAAGGGAGATTGCTGGCAGGGGTTCCTGACTCATTGCGTAGAAGGAAGCAGCAAACACTAGAGAGACTGGTTGATCCCAATGTGTGTGTGTGTGTGTGTGTGTGTGTGTGTGTGTGTGTACGCACACACATAGTCCCCTTTCTGCTGCTTCATTCTCTGTGAGCTCACTGAGGAAAACAAGTCAGCAAGGGTCGATACTGCCCTGACCCAGTGTTTACCTGTACTTTCATTGAGTATGACCTATTCTTAAATATCCCAAACCTAGGAGTTTTACGTTCAACTTCTGTTACTGAGGAAAAGTACTTGCCTAATTCTAGATAGGCCTCATCAAATCCTCAGGACTCAGCTGAGTCCTCATCTCAATGAGGACTGAAGCTCTGAATGTGCTACACTGGCGAAGGTCTACTTCCAGTTGGATTCACACCCACCATCCCTCCCTCTGAAACACTAGTGATATTATCAAGATAATGTGAATAAAAGGCAGAAACCCTAGAAGACATCTAAGTGTCAGAACCTGGGTCTCATTCAGTTTTTACTGCTGAACCATACTCAGTAGAATGAGAGGCATTAGCAAAATGCATGTTTGTGAGCGGAAGAGTTAAAGCTGAGGCTTTGACTTTGTAAAAAAAATAAATAAATACAACTACACACTTGAAGGATACTTTCTAAGATTCTTATTTCTTTCACGAATTCCTGGAGAAAGTGACTAATGCATTATTTTTCCAAGAAAGTTATAATTGGTTCTTTTATTACTGTCATCAGAATTTTCAACCTTTAGTTCAGTTTGAAAACCATTATTTTTTCTACATTATTTTGTGATTTTTTTCTTTCACATGCTTTCATGACTTACTATATGTAGAACAGCATTCATATCCCTTAGCTAGAGATCAAGATTCTTCATATATTGACTGAACTCAAAGGCCTGCTGTGATCCTTCCTTCTCCTAGAATTCTTTCTTGCACAAACATTAGACAATAACGTTTTAGTTGCTAAACTCACACAGCCTTGAAGCATCTGTGAAACCAGCTGGCCATGACAGTGTACAGGATAGGTAATGAGTTCACTCTCAGAATCCCAGACTTACCCTGATGAAGGGTTTGAATGTTTGGTTAAACATATCAGGGCTGGTCATAGTAGTAATGTTATTCTTTCCATACAAGTGTCTTGGATACTAACATTTCTTTGATTACTTTGACTGAGTTCTCTAGCCATGGCAATGAGATCCCTAGAGATGGGACATTTTTTATAAATAAACCAAGACAATAGAAATATGTTTTCTCCCCGTGTAAATCCACTGTGGGAAAACAGGAGCAAATCTGTGTGCACTTTCGAAAATGGGAGGCAAGAGGTGAACAGAAAGTAAAATACACGCTCATCAGTTTTGTAGAAACATGACTATATTCAACTTATGTCTGCTAGAAATTATCTGAGCAGAAAACTAAAATCTTTTAAACTCGGGGCCGGGGAGTTAGCTCAGTGGTTCCGGCGCCTGTCTTGCAAGCGCAAGGACCCGGGTTCAATTCCCCGGTAACCACATACCTATACTGGGTGTGGAGACTCGTGCCCAGCAGCAAGCAGTACCACATACCACAGTGCCGGGCGTGGTGGCTCACGCCTGTAATCCCAGCACTCAGGAGGCAGAGGCAGGAGGATTGCTGTGATGTGAGTTTGAGGCTGAGCTCAGGGCCAGCCTGAACCACAAAAGTGAGACCCTGTCTCAAAAAAAACCTTAAAAAAAAAATCTTTTAAACTCAAAAATGTGTTGTTGAAATCCTACAAAAGAGAATAGGTGCTGTTTGCTCTGGTTAAAAGTTCTGTAAAATACATACTTCCCTGTGAAATGGAGCACAATGAACCATACTACATAATCACTCTTTCTGTGGAAAATGGGCTACAGGGTCCCAGTGAGAGGAACACTGGTCTGCGTTTTCTTCCTATCACTTCTACTTCCAAGCAAGTGAAAGAAAGGCAGAACTTGTTGAAAATATTTTGCAAAAGCACCAACTTCAATAAACTGGTGCCTTGATCCCAGAATATCAGAATTTGTGCACTTAGATTTTAATGGTAATTATCCCATTTCATATCATGATGACTCATTTTCATCCAACACTTTTCTTGGGGTTTTTTTGGCGCCATAAAATACTTAGCTCTATATCCTGTCTAACACTAGGCTTGAACGTCTTTATTTGCATATCCAGATTAATTAGATTTGATAATCTGTAGCATTTTGGGTACACTATTTTCCTCAGAGTCTCCTGGTATAAAATTCTTCGTTTTTTATTGACCAGCTTATAATGAGTAGCTATCATATTCACTGTAGCACAATCGTTAGGTCTTGCAATCTGCTGCAATATAAATAGTTTATGTTAATTATCCCCTTTCCACCTTCTGGGAGGATAGAGAACATTTTGATTGCAAATTTTGCATTTGGTCATTAATACGCTGCTTTCTACATATGCATTAGACCACTTTTACAGATCAAATCAAAGTGTTACTGGGATAAAATATTTGTTCAATAATAATTTCCTCTTCAAAATAGTTTATATTGATGCTTTAAAAAAATCAGAATCCCTCGAGTCAACTTTACAGTCATCTAAAGTCTCAAGTAGAAATGGATAAGGAAATAGAATTAAAATGTAATCAATGAAATTTGAATTCAGATAGTCTTATTTCCATACGCATTGTAAAGTATCTCAATGTAGCAATTCATGTTGAGAATTAAGTACATTCACAAGTATATGCAGAGAACAAGGTACAAAGAAGGCTGAGGTATGAAGCTGACATTGTCTGGTTACTACTCCAGTGCATGTAGATTCAGGACTTGATGTTATGGGACAGCATTCTGTATGGGAAAGCAGAGGGTCGTGGGAGCAGGAAAACATCATCTATTTCCAGCTACTAAATGATGAGAGTAGAAAGTCAGTACTACAGGATCCATCTTCCTTTTCAGATTAAAAGGTAATTCTGAGACAGCAAAGCTCACCAGAACACAAAGGAGAATATATTTAGGCGAACAGAAATACGGATCTCTTCATTTCCTAATTAATCACCACTCAAAGTATATTGATCTGGTATGTCTGTCTCTGTGTTGAGTAATAACATCATTGAAGATTTTTTTTCCAGTCATGACTTAGCTATAGAAACTATCATCATCGTAGATAATCTTAATTATGGATATAGGCATTATCACATGTAACATGGCTTAAGGTCAACACAACAGAGAAATTTTATAATAGCCTAAGCAATTTCAGAAGGCTGTATTATATTCCCATCATTTTTACAAAAGTTCTCCAGATATAGTTTCTTTCTCCACTTGCAGCTTCTGCATCATCCCAATACTGTAAATGAAACTGAAAATCTTTTCACATAAGGTCAATGTGTCTTCTACAGTGAGGTCTCACACCAACCAAATCTGTAACTCTCTACGCTAATAGGAAATTTTGTCTGGCAAGTAAACCATCAAACTGAGATTCCTGGTAAGCAGATAAACTTAACCCTTGTCCTGGGACCTATAAAAGCATGCTTCTCCTCTGGCAAGGATGGATTAGGCTGCCATAGCCTCCAAGGTAGTAAGCTTTTTACTACTGTAGTAACATCTCCCGAGTCACTTCAAAGAACTGGGTTTATCTATTTTCTCTTGTTGCACAGCACTATAAAAAAGATTGCTGGTCTGTAAGAAGGAGGAAAAACAGAGATGTGCATTCCTCTTTCTCAAGGCTTAAGCAACATGATCTAGGAAACAATCTTCTCACACCAGGTGCCCAAAACTTTCTTCTCTTTACTTCTTTGGTGGACCTTAAGCCCCCATAATAGTTGTTGCAAAACCTGGATGTATGAGGAGTTACTGGCACCTGCCAAAGAGAGCAATGTACTAAAGGCCTTGTACATGGGTGTACTTATGAATCCTTACATGTGTGTACATATGTTATATGTGTATCTTGTTACTCTCTACAACTCTGTAAAATTATATATTTAAGCTTGCCACATGCTTTTGAGATACAGAGGCACAGGCCAAAAAAGCAGTGAAACTTCTCACAGAAGTCTTATGCCCCAGTTACTAAGCCAATGCTGGAATTTTACACTAGTCCTTTCATTGTTTAGGGAAGTTGTCAAGACTATTATCAAGCTCACAATGGCAACGGCTTATGAGACAACCTCTCCAAATTCTCATTTTTACGTATGTTTTCCAAATAACTTAGAGAATTAAAAAAGCAGCAGATTCCGGAAGTTACTTTGAATTACACATAACTAGAGTTATATCTGATAAAATAATAAATATATGATAATGAATATATAATAAATACTCATATAATAGGGGGTACTCTAGTAGATTATGTCCATGTACTGCTAAAAAGGAAGTGTTTTAAATTTTAATAGGACAAGATCTGTGCCAATAAAATTAAGTCTTGGCAAGCTAAGACAGATAATGTGTACTAAAATTTGATTTTAAAAAGTCTGCTAAAACAAAACTCTTCCACCTTTGCATTCATTTCAGAACTATTTATAAGAGTGTTCATAATCATGAGTGACCCTTTAAGGTCCTGGACATAGCAGAGGACAAATGTACACAATCCTGTCCACGGGAAGCGTACATTCTACTGGATCAGTATGTGACAGAGACAAATCTCCTCAGTATATGGTCCGTCAGATGGTGTTGAGCACCGTGAAAAGCATTAGGCAGCAGAGAAAAGAATGGACACAACTGAGGCAGGGCCTGGAGTGATGGGGTGAAGGGTGCCTCCAAAGTAGGATCGCTGCAGAATCTTTATCGACATCAACTATGATGTCATTAGAAGAAATTGTATCATTCCATTTTCTCAAATGAAAAGCTAACTGTGAAACAGAAAATGGTTATAATAAGCAGTTCCTGAGCCATCTGTTAAAAAGAAAAGCTGGGAGGGCCAGGGATTTAGCTCAGTGGCTCCAGCGCCTGTCTTGCAAGTGCAAGGGCCTAGGTCCCATTCCCGGGTACCCACATACCATACTGGTCATGGAGACTCACGCCCAGCAGCAATCAGTACCACATACCACAATGCCGGGTGTGCTGGCTCACACTTGTAATCCCAGCACTCAGGAGGCAGAGGCAGGAGGATGGCTGTGATGTGAGTTTGAGGCTGAGCTCATTGTCAGCCTGAACTACAAAGTGAGACCCTATCTAAAAAAAGCTGGATTTCCTTGTGCAGGCAAGGGTTAGTGTTCATTATAATCTCAAGTGTTTCATGGTTGTCTATACATTCGCCTCCTCTATTAGGTCCTTTCCATGTGGACGACTGCTAGATGGATTGGAGGCAGATCCCTGGCAGCCCCCACAGCATGGCTGAGGGAGGAAGGGGGGATCTCTTACGTAAACTCTCATCTAGCGGGGAGTAACAGACGCAGCCAAGATGTCTGCTCAGGGGTTAGAGAAGGCAGAACACATCTCCTGTTTTCTCTTCCTGCTAAAGCAAGCTATGAAGAAAGAATGATATAATTGACGCCCCAGTTGGACTCTCTTGTTAAATACAGTTACCATTTCCACTGCTTTGAGAAAATTCACACTTCTTTGGAAAATGTGGGAATGTGGGAAAGAACTGCTGTTGAATTAAAGTCTTTGATATCATGACCATTCTTGTAAAATTACATGCTTCTTAAGAGACAATTTTACAGTGAGCCAAGGAATCTTTTCCATACACTATACCTAACTAGCTGAAGAGATTTCTAGTAATACACTCTAATTCAAAACTCATATTATCCCATGAGACATTTTACACCAAAAAATCACAATACAAAGTGCACTCTACATGGCTGTCTCCAACACTGCCACTGTCACAATTCTTTTCAAATAAGGACTTAGCATAGAACATTAAAGTGAGTACTATACTGAAGATGTACTTTGTCTCCTAACTCTACCATGAGATTCTTTTGGACTGGCTTTCACTTTGTAGTTCAGGCTGTCCCCAAACTCACTATGTAGCTCAGGTGAGCCTTAAACTCACAGCAGTCTTCCTGCCTCTGCCTCCCAATTTCTGGACTTATAGACGTGGGTCATCACACCTGACATTTGTGGGAAGTGGTACCAGGGATACAACTCGGGACCTTGTGCTTGCCAGGCAGACACTGGAACCACTAAGCTAAATCCCCAGCCCAGGATTCTTATATTATGGGTGAGAAAAGTGAGACTGGAAGTAAATAACTTTCTTACGCAGCAAGAAATAGCATCATACCTATTCCAAGTACTTAGACATTTAACTTCTATAGTGCTCGAGAATGACAGATTTTAGAAAAGGTTAGTAAGAAAGGCTTATTAATAGAATGAGGTCCCATTTGTTGATTTCTTCTTCCAGTTCTCATGCTATAGAGGTTTTGTTCATGAAGTCTTTCCCTATGCCAGTGTCTTTAAGAGTTTAACCTAACTTGTTTTGCAGCAGGTTATTGTTTCCATTTCAATATTTGGGTCTCTAACCCACTTTGATTTTAGCTTGTTACACAGCTAAAATGAAAGAGCTAGGTCTAGCTTTAGTCTTTGGCAGGTTAAAGCCCAGTTTTTCCAGCATCATTTTGTTAAAGAGGCTAACTTTCCTCCACTGAGGGTTTTGCACAGCAAATGAAACCATCATCAGAGCGAAGAGGCAACCTATATGGGAAAGAATCTTTATCAGCTGTTTCTCAGACAAAGGGCTATTATCTAGAATATATAAAGAGCTTTAAAAAAATCAGTCCACCCAAATTTAAAAACCCAATTCAAAAATGGGCATCTGAGATGAACAGATACTTTTCAGAAGAAGAAGTAAAAGCAGCTAAGAAGTACATGAAGAAATGCTTCCACATCACAAGAGATGCAGATGAAAACACTGAGATTTCATCTCACTCCATAAAGAATGGCTGCTATCTTAGAACTAGCCAGGAACAAATGCTGGTGAGGCTATGGAGAAAAAGGAACCCTTCTCAGCTGTTGGTGGGAATGTAGACTCATATAACCCTTGTGGAAATCAGTGTGGAGATTCTTCAAAAAACTAAGATTAGAGGTCCTCTATGACCCGGCCACTGCTCTGCTAGGTATATACACAAAAGAATGCAAAGCTTCATATCACAGCAACATATGTGCACCTATGTTAATAGCAGCTCAGTTTGTGATTGCTAAATCTTGGGAACAATCTACTGGAGACTGGATAAAGAAGATGTGGATCTTTTATAGAATGGAGTATTATTCTGCATAAAAAAGACTGAGTCATTCATACTCAAATGGATGTGCCTTCAGGATATCCTCATAAGTGAAATAAATAGGTCACAGATGTGTAAATATTGTATCTTTTCTCTGGTATGAGAAAATGAAGATGTAAATGAGTTTTAGTATACATAGTTGTTACTGTGAAATAGAAAATATTTAGAAGGAACTATGGTGTAGGGGTATATAATGAGGGGAAAAATGTGATAGTAATAAAAAAAGAAAACAAAGCTTATGTATATAGGGGGTTGGGATTGCAGGGTTGGTGGGGGAATGAGAAAAAATGAGAATCAAGTTGTGTGATATACTGGTACAAATTCTAAATGTTGAATGTGACAATGATGTGTATATATAATGTACCACTAAAGATCTGAATTAAAAGAAGAAAGGCTTATTACTTTTAATGCACCTATATTCATCATCGCAATTGCTAGAGTTGAGATTGCTAGAATGACTAGCAATGAGGGGTAATTATGAATACTGATGACAGGGACACAGAAAGCTCCACATGCCAGCTGAGCTTTGCCAAAATCCCCTCTGGAATTTGTACTCTTGCTGCTTTGAATGCCTTTATTCAGTGAACAAATTTTATTAAAGAAATAAAAACAAAAGACTCAAAGTGGTTCAACTTTAAGAAACAGCATCTGATAAAGATGTCTTTTAACTCTTGTGTGTATATACCTAGCAGGGCAATGGCTGGGTCAAATGGGATATCACAGTGACATATGTGCACCCATGTTTATAGCAGCCCAATTTGTGATTGCTACATCTTGGAAACAACCCAAGTGTCCATCAACTGGAGACTGGATAAAAAAGCTCTGGTTCTTCTACAGAATGGAGTATTACTCTGCCATAAAAATGATAAGTTTGAATCATTTCTACTTAAATGGACATACCTTGAGGATATCCTCATAAGTGAAATAAATAGGGCACAGATAGGTACATATCACATCTTTTCTCTGGTATGAGAAAATAAAGATGTAAATGAGTCCTAGAATTGTATGTTATATATTGTGAAATAGAAAATG
>PVIR01024715.1:0-25483 GCA_004026965.1 Petromus typicus | reverse complement strand
CGCCTGGCTCGCAAGCAGAAGGTCATGAGTTTGATCCTTAATTCAAAAAAAAAAAAAAGAAGTGGGAAATTACAAAGCATCTCCCCATCTCCCCAGTGTATGGCCAGGGGCACCTCCACTGCTCTTGCGCCCCACTCTTTCAGGACGCCGGCTCACTGAACTTGGGAGCAGGAGCTGGGCGTCAAGAACTGCTTTCCTGTTTCTGTGGCTTTGCACAGCAAAAGAGGCAAATAACGCTAATTATTTTAAATAGGAAAACACTTAAAACATATACCATAGGTGACATACCCATCGATGGTATTATTGCATTGGTCCCTCTGCAAATACTCGTTCAGGGCTCTAGGAGGCACACACCTGCCGGAGAAGTTTACTCATCTACTGACCAACAAGTAACAAACAGTTGCTTTCTGCAGGCGAAGGCAGAGAAAGAATGGGAAATAGTTCCAACGTGATACCCTCTTTCTGTGCTAGGACTGATCCTAGGAAGCAAAACGAGACAACAGAAAAGAGTACCACGCGGTCCGCTGCCAGGGTCTAGATGTACCGCCCGCAGCCGGGAAGGGTTAAGTTCTGGAGGTTGAGTGTGAGTCAGCTGGGGGAGGGGAGGGCATTTCAAACAGGAAGTGCAGCATTTGACAAAGACCCCAAAGCCCCGAGGACCAGGCACACTAGCCCTGCGGTCCAGACAGCAGAGACCAGAGGTGAGTGGGCCTTTGTCCAGCACGACGCGCTTGGTAGCGCAGCAGTGGAGAGTACCGCAGAGGTAGACAGGGTGGACACACACGCACACCAGGCCACCAGTTACCCTGGTAACTATTTATTTTCAAGAACGCATAAAGTGACTTCTGGTTCTGTTTATAATGAAATACCCAGTATCAGGCTACTCATAGTTACAACGGTGGACAGAACGCAGAAAACAAGTATTATAGAGCAACAGACACGAGGAAGTTAAGAGATTCCGAAAGAGAACCCAGAGCATCCTTCGAGGCCCCTGGCCACTTCCTGCAGACAGCTTCCCGACTGTGGCACAAGGAACTGACGTCTACAGCGTGGCAGCCCCTGAGCTGCAGAGGTGGAGACGGAGACTTTAGAGGGACTGAATGTGCGGCGATCTGTGCAGCCGGGCGCAGGAAAAGGGAGCAGCTGAGGGCCGGGTAGGGGCAAATGTCTGCGCGCAGTTTCTCCGCAGGCCCTTTGCCGAGAGCAGGGTCAGGCAGGGAGTGTCACCCTGTACACAGCGCGCACTAGAGCAGCTGCTACAGTTCAGAAACACTACTGCCCAAAACTGACTCAAGAAGAAATAGAAAAATTCACTAGCCAACTTATTATTTTGTTATAATTTTTTTCATAAAGTAAAACAGAAATTGAATTATAATAGGAAGAATAATCTTCAACCGACAACTCCTGACCTACATGTTGCACTGGTGGATGGTCTCAGACATGTAAAGGAGAATTAACATCTTAAACAAGCTCAGAAAACAAGAGGAAGAAAGCTGCCTCCTCTACATACCGAAGCCAGTACAACTCTGGTACCAAGATCTGGAAAAAGATCGTGCAGGCATTTCAGAGCACCATAAGGGCAGATTCTCAGCAAAGCATTAAAAAACATAACGCGGCAATCAGTACAAACTAACGCATCCCAAGCAAGTGGGCGTTTTTCCAGGCTTGTCTTGTAAGGCTTGTCTTACGTTTAAACAATCAATCAATACAATTCAGTATATTATGAAGTAAAGGGGAAGGGGTCATATGATTTTCCAAAAATCAGTGTCCACTAGTGATTTTAAAACAGACTCTAAGCCCATCGACTGAACTTCCTCACAAAGGGCACCAGTGAAAATCCTGCAGTGAGCGAGCAGGGGTAAACTATTGAGCAGTTTCTTCTAGGGAGTAATGAAGCAAAAATGTCCACTTTTATTGTTTCTCTTCCATTTGAATAAATGACCCTTGCTGGGAAGGGTAAAAAGCAGAAATAAGGAGGATATAGATTAGAAAAGAAGTAAAACAATTGTATGACATGATTGCCGTCACTGAAATATTTCTCACACATCTGAAAAACAGTTTAGCAAAATTTGGTAAATTTAGCAGTGTCACAGGGTACAAGGTTAATGCACAAAAATCAACTATTTAGTGAGTAGTAAATAGTTTAAAAACAATACCATTTAAATAACATCTAAACCATACAATAAGAATAAATCTAACGAGGGCCAGGGATTTAGCTTAGTGGCACTGCGCCTACTTTGCAAGCCCAAGTTGACCCCAGTACTACAATATATAGATAAATAAATTTAATGAAGCTTATCCAAGATTTCTTCACTGAAATCCACAAACCATAATTAAGAAATAGATTAAAATAAATAATGAATAAAAAGAGACAGACTGTGTATATAGAATATTATAAGATAGTCAGTTGTCCCCAAAGTGATCTAGAGTCAATATACATTCAAACAAAATTCCATCGATCATTTTTTTTTCTTTCAAAAACTGGTCAGGGTAGCCCTATTTTATTTCTTCTTTCTGTAATACTGGAGATCAAATCTGAGGTCCTTGCACGTGCTTGGCAAATGCTCTTCCATTGAGCTATCCACTTAGTCCCAAACCTATCATTTACATGGAAATGCAACAACATGGAAAAGCTAAAATAATTTTGAAAAAAAGGTTGGAAGTTGCATATTATTTGATTTCAGGACTGACTATAAAGCTATAATAAATAATGCAGGGTGCTGCTAAGTAAGCCAGGCTAACTCTATAAACCAGTGGAGTAACACAGAGGAACCAGACATAGACGGACACGCACAATTAGTTCGGATAAAGCTACCAGCTAAATGTGTGGATGGGCAGCATTTTCAACAAGAGTTTAAAATACTGGATGTTCAGAAAAGAGAAAGGGAATCTTGAATCCTTTCTAATCACACAAGTTAATTTAAAATGATTCTTTGGCCTAAATATATAGTCTCAAAATTTTAAAAAATGTAAAAAAAACATAAACAAATTTTTCTCTCTTAAGTATTTTCAGGTTTTCTAAAAAGAACATAAAAGTCAGAAAAAAAGAAAAATTCAATAAATTAAGATTTCATCAAAATTTAAAACTTTGGGGGCCAAGGATTTAGCTCAGTGGCTCCAGAACCTGCCTTGCAAACACAAGGTCCCAAGTTCGATCCCTGGTAACCACATACAACAATGCTGGGCAGGGTGACTCACACCCACCAGCAATCAGCACCTCATACCACAGTGCCAGGCATGGTGGCTCATGCCTGTAATCCCAGCACTTGGGAGGCAGAGGCAGGAAGATAGCTATGAGTTTGAGGCTTGCCTGTGCTACATAGTGAGCTCAGGGCCAGCCTGAACTACAAAGTAAGACTCTGTCTCAAAAAAAAAAAAAAAAAATTTAAAAAAACTTTTGAGTGTGAAAATATATAGATCTTTTGGAGCTGATGTAAATGTTCTTTATCTTGACTGTGAAGATGGCTTCTTTAACAGTATACATATGTCAAAACTCATCATATTTTACCCTCCAAATATATGTGGTTTACTATTGTCAAGCATACTTCAACAGAGCTGTAATTAAGAAGAAATGGAAATACAGATATCTTGACAATGAAGTAGGACTTTTAAAAAATATGAGCTTTAAAATGCATTGTTCTGGACTGGAGAAAATAAAAAATTAAGCCATAACCAGAACAACGTTTGTAATAAATGACTCTGACAAAGTGCTTATCTGAAATATAATAAAAATATGGTGTGACTTTGAATTTAGAAGTTTATTACAGTAAAAGAAACATGATCATTAATGTTCTTCAAATCACTCCTCCTCAGCTTCAAACCCACTTATTTGTTCTTTGCACTTTGTGAAGTGGATCCAGAAGTCCTCTCTCACGAGTGTCTTTAGCTGTCCTGTTGTGACTGCCTCGGTGTCTTGAATTAATTCAGAAAGTTTATCGTTCATAGTCATTTTGACTTTGAGGAACAGTCAGAAGGCACACAGTGCCAGATCTGGTGAACAAGGTGGACACAGTGCGATGCCTTTACTGCCCTACCATTCCACTGGGTGGCACTTGGCAGCAGCATTCACTGTATTTCTCAATTATACCTCATAAAAACACTCAAGAAAGAGGGCTTCCAGAACTTGTTCAGAAAGTGGCAAGAGTGATGAGATGTGTTCGAAGCCAGGGAGAGTATTCTGAGGGGCATTCACAGCAATGTGTCTTACTGCGATGATTTTTAAAATTGAAACACACATAGTATTTTTCAGTCAGTCCTTGTATCTAAGATGTACACAGAACTCTTACTACTCAACAACACAAACAATACAGGATAACATGTCCTAAAAATGGAAAGAACAGGCACTCCCTCCAAAAATATACAAACCAAAAATAACATGAAGAAATGCTCAGTATCTTTACTCATCAGAGAAATGCAACTTAAAACCACAAGATACCACTACCTACACCCTAGAAAAGCTACAAAAGGAAAAAATGACGACCGAAATCTCCTTTACTTCCACTATCTAAAAAAAGTCAACTCATAGAAACAGAAAGTAGAAAAGTGGTAAGCAAAGGTTGAGGGGTGGGGGAAGTGACATGTAGGTGAGTACAGATTTGCAGTTTCGTAAGTTCCAGAGATCTCACGCACATGAAGGGCCATAGGGCATAGTTACTAATGATGACTGAATACTCTAAATCTGCTCAAAAAGTAGATTTAAGTATTCTCTTCACATACATGAAGAGAATAGTTCATATATGAAGAAATGGTTATATTGATTAGCTGGATCATGCTAAACATTTCACTATGTGTACTTACATAACACTCATGCTGCATGACTTGAATATATATAATTTTTGCCAATTTTATTGGTAAAGCTGAAAGTTAGGGGTATAAATTATAGATCTGTATAATTATGTAAATATGAATATAGATGATAAAAAGGATATAGGAAGAATACATATACACAAATATATGCACATGTACATTTTCTTGTGAAAACCAAATACCACTTTTCTTTGTGTTATCAAAGGAGTGGTTGGTTAACAACACACCACATTCACCATAAAAATGGAACTTAATGAAAAGGAGCACTTTGCTTAGAGGAGATTATTTTCATGATCAGAGTTACCTGGCATCTGCTTTTTTCATACAGCTACTCCTCTAACTTTAAAACAGTTTTAGAATTAATTCTATCCAAACTCTAGCCTACTTCTCAGATCTACTGCATTTCCTACTGCCTAAACACCAAAAATGTTCAAATAATGGATGAAGAAATGGAGGAAACCATTAGAGTAATCAGAGAAAAGAAGGAATTACAGCAGATGAGCAGAGTCAGGACTCACAATGGAAAAAGAACGGGGAGGATTTAAAATAGTCATTTATACTTTTATTATGCTGTATATATTTCCGATAATTTGCTTGAAACTGAGACTCTTTCCAGGCAAAGCATGTAGTGGTATAGGATAAAATGGAGTCTTTAAAGGCCATGCAGAAAACTAATCTATTTTCTGGAGGCTACTGCCAAAGCTTCAAACTTCCAACTATGCAGAATTATATTATTGCATTATAATGATAAAATGATTTGATTCTATTTATTCTGTATGAGTGCTGACATATCTTTCATTGCATATTTTGTACTAAAAAAAATGACTACCAATACTAAGTGTTGGTGATGATGAGAGCACCCCAAAATCACACATTGCTGGTGAGAATATAAAGTGGTACAACCACTTTGCATGTGACTTTATTTTTATGAAGCTAGGCATTTAATCCATGGCTTTGAACAGACGAGGCAAGCGCCTGCACTGAACTACATCCTCACTGCTCATACAACCTCTTTGGTCCACAGTTTGCCTGTTTCTTACAGAGTGAAGGAAGCCCTCAGTATATAGCTTAGAAAACCCACTCCTAGATTTTTACAAAAGAGAAATGAAAGATCCACAAAAGACTTGCCCATAAATATTCACAGCAGAAGGTTTTTTTTTGTTTTTTTTGTTTTTTATAATAACCTAACAATAAAAACTCTTGACTCAGCGAATGGATGAGCAGATGTGCTATGTTCAGACAATGAAATGGTACTCAGCAACAAAAAGAAAAGAACAACACCCAGAACAGTGGACATGAATCTCAGAAACATTAGGTTCAGTGCAAGAAGCCATATACATAATATCTCACTCCTGTATGTATGATCTGACTGTCTAGATTATTAAATTTCTGGACTAACAAAAATATTCTGTAATGTAAATTGATACTCTAGGAATTTATACATTTGGTGATACTCACTGAGCATTTAGTATACACATTTAATTGTATAGAAATTGTACCTTAATGAAAATGACTTAAAAAAAAAAACAGAAAAAGTAACCATTCTTTCAGTTCATAGAGAAGGAAAGATATTTACACAATACTGATGTCTTTACATAATTATAATGCAAGCCTTCTTAAGAGCACAGGGATGAAGAAAAGAAATATATGTCCTAATGTGAACAAATCCTTAGATTTTTCATCTAGTGAATTAACGTTACAAACATTTTCAGAGTGTGTATAAAACTCTTTAGATGAACGTTCAAAATGGGCAAAATTGGGAGACTTAAAATGGCAAAGTTCAAGTTGATTTTAGTGGAAATGTTCTAACCAAGACCCTAAGACAGCAACTTATTCAAATTCAAAGCAGTGAGCTTGGGCTTGTGTGGTTGTGAAGGTGGGTTTTGATCTTGCTGTCAGACTAGCTTTGGATCCTGGGACAAGCTCTATGCATTTGTAAACCTTAGCTTCCTCTCTACCTTGCATATCTGCAAGAATTCAACCAAATGGAGAATTTATGTAAAGCTAGATGTGTGACTTCAGCACTCAGAGGAGATGTCAGGGCTCTCGGAGTACAAGGCTTCCTTACTATTAACCAACAGCAAAGTCAAGGCAAATAGATTTTGGGCCCGATTGCTCTAATTCCAAAACTTGGAATTAAGATGAAATGGTGCCTTGTACCCCTGAGGCAGGTTTCTTTATCTCCAAATCCTGTGTTTCCCAGTATCTCATATCCCTGGACTTCCTGCAGTGTGATCCCAAATTCTCTCTCCTTTTGCCGTGGGGGTGGGGGGGGACACCTATGGCTGCCTCTAGCAGAAGAGACAAGAGCCAGGTCTCTGTGGTTTGGATTTAAATGCTGCCTTCTCGGAATACCCAGGCCGAGCCACACCCCACCCCATATCCGCCATTACTGTACCCCTTTCAGTACTGTTTCGCCAGCACTTATCACATCTGCAAGTTTCTTGTGTATCTGCTCACCCTCTGTCAGGAGTTCCCCAAGCGGAGGAGTCGCACTTTGGTAAACACTGTTGGCTACAGGTGCTCCAAAGGTGCTGGCACAGGACAGACGCTGGCTGCACAGACAAATAATGAAAAGATCACTTGAGTGATCAAATGAGGGAGTGAATGCGTACACTCCAGAAGCGGGTCAGAAGCTTTGCTTTGAGAGAGGCACAAAGAGATGAGCAAAGAAAGAAAAGGAGCCAGGAGCTCAGCCTCCCTGCAAGCTGACATCACTGTCTGCCAAACCTTCTGGCCACCTGACACTCCTCAGCTGTCTCTTGGCTTTAAAACCAAAGACCTGCTCTGTGAGGGAGATACTCGGTGGTTATTTGTTCCAGCACAGGGGAAGCAGCTTCCTTCATATTACCGAGAGCTCGAGAGCTCGGATTCCTCACATTTGTCTGGGCTGAGAATGGCTACAGTCATCTTTGTGATTCAACTCCAGACAGCCCTCAACGTACAATGGTTTGGTTTTAAAATGGGAGAAAAGTGGCCAGGTGTGGGAGGATGAGGCAGGAAGATCACAAGTTCAAGCCCAGCCCAAGCAGCTTAGCGCCTCTGTGAGATCCTGTTTTAAGATAAAAAGGAAAACAGTCCTGGGATGTAGTTCAGTGTGAAGCCCTCGGCTCAGCTCCCGATCCTGGGAGGTGGCTGGGGCTGGTTGTAAATGTGATAAGCAGATCTTGCCTGTGGATCCTCAGCCAAAGATAGGCTGCAGGATTGGTCCTCACTGGTCATGCTGGGCAACAGCAGTGAGCTGCCACTGCCAGTCCGCCAGGTAATGGCACACGTGGCGTTGGTAGGACACCTGGTATTCCAGTGTGCTGTATCAACTCAGTAGGTCAGGTATATTACGTGCATTTTTTGACTTATGATATTTTCAATTTATCATGGGTTAACCAGGAAGTAACCCAATTGCGAGTTGTAGGATATCTGTATAATCTAGCCCAGAACTTATTTGCTTCTTTTGCTGTTTTGTGTTGCTGAGAGAAGGTCTCCGGGCTGGACTTGAGCTTATTATGTAGCTCAGGCTGGTCTCAAACTCCGATGCTCGTGGCTCAGGTTCCTGAGTGGGATTACAGGCGAGGGCCATGGCTGAGACCGGACAGCACACCCTGGGACCTCCAGGAGGAGGGACACAGGGAGAAGCGTACAGAATTCGACATGTCCAGACTCCACTTCATTGCTTTTGGGTTTTTAACACTTACTATTGGTGGCCTATGTTCAGTGAAGCTGGAAAGTGATCAGAATAATGGAATCAGACAATATTTATAAGTAATCTCAATAATGGGCCACAAGGACGAATTTGAGATGTTGCCGATAAGGACGGAGTCTCTGCACCACAGTGCAGAATTGAGGACAAACTAAGTTGGGGGAAACGCTAAACATGATTTCGACCTTGCCAAGTGTCAGATGACAGGAAAATATGCTGTAGAGATTCCTACATTCTGTAAGTTTATAGAAGCTAAGAGTCAGAGATATGGTGGGAGACATAAAATCTGGAGAATACAGTGTGCCACTGAGAAGACTGTATCTGGTCTGTTCCCAGGTCCAGGCAAAGGACTTCTTGAGGGATGAGAATGTCTTT
The DNA here is from genome assembly GCA_004026965.1 of Petromus typicus. Taxonomy (NCBI): domain Eukaryota; kingdom Metazoa; phylum Chordata; class Mammalia; order Rodentia; family Petromuridae; genus Petromus; species Petromus typicus. The sequence goes on along the minus strand of PVIR01024715.1, from coordinate 16,605 downwards.
CTTATACTAATAAGGTACTTTCTTATACTAATAAGACCCAGTGGGTCTCTCAGGAGCTCTGGGAAGAGGAAAGCACAATAGTGATTACAGGATGGATTTGGGGCCAGTCCAGTCTCCAGAGCGGGCATGGTGGGGCTTGGGCTCTAGTCTGGGGCCAGTGATTTCTTTTATTTTTTTAAAAAACAGGGTCTCACTTTGTAGTTCAGGCTGGCCTTGAGCTCAGCCTCAAACTCACAGCAATCCTCCTGCCTCTGCCCGAGTGCTGAGATTACAGGTGTGAGCCATCACCCCGGCACTGTGCTATGTGGTGCTGATTGCTGGTGGGTGTGAATCACCACACCCAGCACTGTGGTTGTGGTTACTAGGGATCGACTTTGGACCTTGTGCTTGCAAAGTAGATGCCAGAACCACTGAGCTAAATCTCTGGCCCCAATGATTTTTTCCACTGTACATACTTAAGAAAACCCTAGTGAGAAAAACCAGAGCCCAGGAGCGTCCTGGTTGGTGGACACATTGAAAGACTCGGAAGGAGAAGCACCCAGATCTCATGAGAAGAGAACTAGGGAGCTGTGCAGCCAGACCTCACCCTGGCTCTTCCAAACTGTACCCTTTATCATAAACCTAGTCAGAAGTACAGTTGTCCCTTGGCATTCACGGAGGGTTTGTTTCAAGAGCTACACACATCAAAACCCATGGATGCGCAGGTCCCTTCCATTCAGTGGCCTAGTGCTTTCCTGTGACCAGCACACCACCTCCTGCCTGCTTAAATAAGGTCTGGGTGGCTTAGAGCACCACTGCGATGCGAACAGCTGTGTCACCTCCTTAGAGAACATGACAAGAGAAAAAGTATCTTCATGCTGAATACAGACACAGAAGCTTCACTCCAAGCTTGGTTTTATCTGTGGCAATGGCAGAATGGAGGGTGAGGCATACAGACAGCCATTGTAAAGTATTGCTGCATTTCAGAAGAGGCAGCATAAAAAGCTGAATTAGAAAACAGAATAATATAGTGGCAACTTAAGATTGTCTTTCTTTCTCTTTAACTTCCAGATGATGCACTTTAAATGTGTTAAATAGGATCACTTTTCCCTTGAATTTTCAAAACTTATGAATGCTTCATAGCATGAATGTGTTTATAGTAGGACCTGCAGATTGGGGTACAGTAGCTGAGACAGGACAAGGGCCTATGTCACTTCATGATCACTGTAAAAATTCTAGAAAACATTCTATTTCCTCTATTAACTGTATCTTGGAAAAGAATTCACCAGCCACACCTGAGTGCAGTGTGCACGAAGAGAAGCCACTTTGTTTCGGCGTTACCTATGCCCTGTGGGCCACGGGGGTGGGCAGGCAAGATTCACCCTTCCCTCAAGACTCTACTTTACTATGCAGAGAAAAGTCACCCCAGATATGTGGTGTCAAGTCAATGGACACAGAAATGGGGTGCACTCATGGGTTCTAAATACCCAGAGAGCTTTTCAGCAGAAGCTGGGGTGCAGCAGATCACAGGCTCAAGGGAGCAGAGCTGGCCGCTCTCAGTGCACCGTGGACAGCTGGCGGGGCCCAGCCACCTGCAACCCCAGTGCTTGAAGATGACCACACACTTCCCACCTGTCCTCCAGATGGTGGCCGGAAGAGGCAATGTCACACACTTCATGATTATATTTTTAGGGTTCTGTAAATGGAAATCCCCCCCATTCAAGGCAGTTGAGTTTTGTCTTTCTAAACTTGAAGCTTCTTTGGGTCAGGAAACCTTGCAGTGCTCAAGAGTGTGGAGGGCCAATCATGACCTTGATTAGACCGAGACATGATGACAAAGATGCTACACCCAGTGTGCAGTCCTTACTCAGCTCCACGCCCTTGAGCTAAGCTTGGCCTTCTCTCAGCAAAACACTTGCTCAAAACCTGTTGTTCAATAGCCAGAGACCCTGGCCTTCAGCGAGAGAAGACACACGCTGAGGAGTCCTTCTGTCCGAGTACTTTAGTGACCAGCATTTGAAAACGAACCTAACCTTCCCACATATCAAGAAACAAGACTGTTGTGCAGTGTGAAGAGAGGCACATACTACCTTTTTTTGGATGAGCTGGCACAACACCACGGTCGATGCTCAGGCATTTTATAGTAACTGCCTGAAAGTGAGCTCGTGGGTGTGTGCAGAGGGAAGAACACAGAGCTCACGCTCAGCGTCATTAGATCACCGAGCACCGATGCAAGCACTTCCATGTCGAGCTGTCATTACGTAAACACCAGTTAAGTATCAAAATTCTAGTAACTCAGCAGGCGAGGTCATTTATGTTGAGTCATATTGAAGAACAAGCTTTGCCACTTTGAGAAATCGGGAAACTGAGCCCTGTCTCCTCACTCTCCCCACCCTCAAATGATGTTTAACAGCACTGCCAGGATGCACACAGCACCTTCCAAGGATTCAGAGCACAGTCGAAGCTAGTCACAGAAACGCTTTATCCTTTATCACCACTGTAGTTATTACCCTACAAAGTCTCATGAGACCAAGAAAGACATTTTTATCACACGTTGACCACGGAAACATCACAGATGAGGTTTTCCTGTGTATCTAACAACTCGCACTGAAAGCCTGTAAGCCAAGGTGCGCTGTCTGTTAGCAGCAGTCACAGCAGGGGACCCAGGTAATCTCACGGAGGGGTGTGAGCTCTGGCCCGCAGCACGAAGGTTCTATTCCACCCTCAGGCCGACCCACTGCTTTAGCCGTCAGGGGCGAAGGTGGGGTCTGGCGAGCAGAGCTGTCACCTGGGCCCCCACAGCTCTTCATGGAGGGCTGTCTGGTCTACAGTCCTCTGCTCCACCAGCTGAGCTACTGAAGGGGCACCCCCATGACCTTCGAGGACAGTGACCTGACAACACCACTAGGGCCCCCTCTTAGAAGTGCCACCACCTCCCGATAGCACCATGCTGGGCACGAGCAGGCCATCAGCTCAGGCGTGGGGACTTGAGCCCATGCTGCAGTACCCTCTCTGCCCAGAGGTGAGGCGGGCAGTGAGGAACAGCTGGTCCCAGCTTGAGCTGCTCAACGCTCCACACCAGCAAGGCCAGTCACCTGGCTCAGCCGTCTCGGAACTATCGAACTTATCCTCTGAGAATCCAGGATGTGTCCCCCACGGAGAGGAAGTGTCTCTCTGCCACTAAAGCTTCACCTTGGCACACGATCATGCACTTTTCCCAAGAGAAACAGAAGGAACATGTTCTCTGTCTAGAATGAGTGGCTTTCATGAAAAAAAAAAAAAAGTTCTCAGCATGCTCCCGAAATAAAAGAACTCCTGTGGCCGACAGAGGATGCTTGATTGTGTGGACGGCGGGGACTAGACGGCCAGGAAACCTCACGCTAATTGGCTCTGCATCCTTTGTCCTTGCTGAGTCTGCCAGGTGGGCCCAACTTCCGGAGTGTGTCTGGCCGGCGGTGGCACCCCGCCTGTTATCTCTGTCTGGCCGGCCCCACTGCACCCAGAGCTGTGCGGCGTCCAGGGCGCTGCCGATAAGTCACTCAGCCCACCGTGCCAAGACTTTTCTTGGCCTGGGGACTGAGGAAGACCATTGTTGTCGCTGGCGTTATCTCCCGCCCGACCGGCTTGGCAGAGGGGCAAGTCCTTTTGGTGCTGGGGAGACAGGGCGCTGGACGCCGGAGTGGCCGACACGCCAACAAACAAGAGGCACAGAGGAAATAGCAACCAGTCTTGAAAACAAAAAAAGAAACATTTTGAAGTTTATTGGATGCCGAGATGTGTGTCTTCATAGCTCAGCCGGCTTTATCTCGCCCCACAGCCTTCCTATCGCTGGAATGGGGAAGTTAGCAGTTTATCAAACGTGCATCGGCTGCAACGTTTATGTTCGACTGACAGAGCACGGAAAGTATTTTTTGGTGCCAGAGGTACTGTTTTCCTTCAAGTGCAAGTTTCTACCTTGGTCATTCATCTCCCTCTTTGTCAGATGCCATATATATCCTAGGAAGCCCCCAGCTGACCAAGTCCTGTCTGTTCTTCCCAGACTGTGACCTCAGAAATGTTTCTGGCGAGGTGACAGTGTGAGTTTCTCCTGCCTAGGATGGAGGCAGAACATGCCCTGTGCCCTGGGCAGATGCCCGGGCAGTGGCACGGGCCGCGGTACCCGCCGGGGCCGCCCTTCCTCTCAGAACCTGCCTGCATCACCCCAGCCCACACCGGCGTGAGTTCTGGGCTGCAGTGGCCGAGCAGAACCGAGACTGGACAGAGGCAGGAACTGTGCTCTTGAAAATGTGCGAGCTGCCGCTGGGACTCTTGGGACGAGCGTCCAGGAGGGAGGTGGGCTGCTCTTAAGGCGTCCTTCCTCCTGGAGAGCTAGAGAATGGGCGTGTGCACCTGATGCCCTGAGACAGGGATGCAGGAGGCAGGACTTCCTGGGGTGACCCAGGGACACCTTGAGCCCTGTGCAGACAGTCATGGGGTGGCTGCATCTTGTGGCTCCCTCCAGAGACTCTGGTGTCTGCAGCAGGACCTCTTCATGCTTGTTAGCGTCTTCACACAGGTGACAAGTGGCCCCTTCGCCACTCCACACCTCTGTGGAGCTCAAGGCAAGCGCAGCAATGCCGCAGGTACAGGGCGGCGCTGCTTGCCAGCTGGTTTTCATTTAACTTGGTTTCAACAAAAACTCAGTGCCAGGGGCTGGGAGCACCAGCCACTGTGCTCAGCCAAAGACAATATGAACATGGAGATCCTTCTTCACCACAGACCTCTCTAGTCAGAAGGACAGACACACTGAGAGATAACCACAGCAGGTCCTAGGTCACAGTGACAGGAGTGCAGCACAAGGTGGGCCTTGCATGGCCTCCAATGTCTGTGTGGGGACTCGAGTCACCTTGGCCTGCCTGGCTAGCGGGTGGGGTGCAGTGCATTATGGGCCAGGGAAAGGCCAAGCCCACACATCTATGCAGACCTGCTTCCCGCCAACCTCCAGTAAGCCTGTTCAGCTGGACAGACCAGGGCAAGTGGGACACAGAAGCACCAACCTTTCCCCTTCAAATATGTGCCACTGTTAAAGATGTTTGCTTCCGTTAGTGCTTGGATGCACCAGTATACACACATACTCAATCTAAAAAAGCTAAATTCTAAGGGTCTTAGTCTGTCCAAGTTGTAGAAGGAAGTACAAAAACTCACTGAGGCGCCTCCTTGCTGTGTCCTCACCTTGGGGAGATGGGGGCGCCCAGCGAAGTCTCATAAAAGGCACTGATGCCATTCGTGAAGACGCCATACCACGTCCTAATTATTTTACAAAGTCCCCTCCTAGTAAGTCATCTGAGGGGTCTGGAGATTAACACAGGATGCTTCGGCAAGGGCATTCAGCCCAAAGCCCCAGACGTGGAGGGTTGGATTAACCAGGACACCCCCAATTCTGTTTTCGCCCATGTACCCTGGAGGGCCATTTCCTAGCAGTCTTTTTAACAGCCACAGCACTAAAGCAAACCATATCAGGTACTGAATTTTGGGGGGATCTCTTTAGTGGCTAAGTACATATGACTGCACTTTTGAAGCTATTTCATATTTGTGCTCTATAGAACTTCCTTCTCTGTCTTCATTTGTTGAAAGGCTAATGACACCGTGACACCCAATTCACACATCAACTCCCTAGGAGAAACCAGTCCTGTTCCTCTGAGGAGGGTCCAACTCTTTTCTGTGTGTCAACCCTTGAAGGACGTAGCATTAAGCTGCAGCTCCGGGGCCATCGAGTCGTCCTCTCTGAATTCCTAGACTCGGAATTCCTGAAAGCCAGACACTTTCTTCGAATCATCTTTGCAAGGATAGCATTCAGTAGTGTTCAGGAAATGTTAAATGCTAGTCTGAATTAACATGAAAACAGTTTTTTGGTATCTTCTTGAAGAAATCTACATCTCAGTGAGTTCTCCAGGAAGAATTCACATTATTAAGATGAAGAATTGAAAGAGACCAAGACTCCAGAAGTCTCCCAGAGCCCCTCCCTCCCCACAGGTAACCATGCTCTCTTTTCTCACCACCAGACAGTAGGTATATTGTTTAGAACATGCTATAAATGGAACCATGTGGCATATTTAATTTTGTATTTCACTCAATGTCAAATCTGAGACTCACAGATGTTATTGTTTGAGTTATAGTAAATAAGGTTTTTTTTTCCTTCTGGGAAGTTGTATAGTATTGCACTGAATGAATGAATATACACAATTTATCTATTCCACTGCCAATATATATTTTCAATTTAAGGATCATAGATGTTATGCTTTGGTATTCAGTTTCTTGTTTCTTATGGAACATATGAGTATACATTTCTGTTGATGATAGATGTGCTGGGTCTTTGAGCTTTAATAGATATAGAAGATAATGCCAAATCTTCCCCCAAATGTGCCAGTTTATCCACTTACCTACATCGTACACGTTGTCATTGTTTCACATCTTGATCAGCACTTACCTTTTCAATCATTCCCACCCACCCTGTGCGCCTCTGTGATCGAGCTGCACGATGGCTTCAACCTGAGCTCTTCAAGGCAAAGGGCCAGAACCTCTTCGTGGTTCCTGTTCCCTTTCCTCCAAGTTTCTTGCTCAAACCTAATGCCCACCCTTTACTGAGCATTCTGACTCTTCTTCATTTGCTTCTGTATAAATCTTTTGCCAGTTGAAGATGCCATAAATATGGCATCTATCCCATGTTGTCCTTGACCATTCATTTTCTTAATACTCTTGTCTGATAGTCAACAGCTCCACATACTTAACTTTGCCATTTATGGTTAAAGCTCTTACTGTCCCATGTAGTAAATCCTTGCTTTTTCTAAACTCAAGAATATACTTTTCTAAATTATCTTGTAGAAGCCTGAAGGTCTTACTTTTCGTATTTAAATTTCAAGTCACTTATTTTTTGTATAGCATGACGGTGGAGGTCAAATTTTACTACATGGACACCCAGGTCACCCAGCACCAATTACTGAAGTCTATACTTTCCCCCTTATACTGGTCTCCTTGAATTCTTTCAGTTTACACTATTTTCTAATCCCATTATAGTTTCTCCGCTGCCTGAGTTTTATTCAGAGGTCTGTCTGAATTATGTCTAACAACATCTTCGTTATTGATTTTTAGCTTAACTCTACTATGATCAGGACAGAACGTCTGATTTGAATTTTGGAAATTTGTTGAGCTTCATTTTTGTGGTCCAACATGTGCTTCCTTTCTGCCAACTACTCCTGTTTACTTCAGAACTGCCTTCTGCACACTGGGTGAGGGTGGGCACAGACAGTGGAGCAATGTGTGCCCTGCTCCACACGGGTGTGTGTGTTGCTTCACTGAGTCGGAACTTACAGTGTCCCAAACCTTCTGCTCACCCAGTGACCTGCAAGGTGCTGCTGGGCCTGGTAAGGAGCTTCTTGATTTGACTATCACCACTTCTGAGCCACGTTAATTCTCCAGTTCTCATACTAACTCACTCATTTGAGAAAGTCGTATTAAAATTTATGTTAAGAACTAAGGAAACAGATAAAAGACATAGTCGATTTTGCCAAGAAGCTATTTGGCTTCCTGATGGAATTTCCTGCTACCCTGTGTTGTTCTTGGCTGTGTGAAAATTAATTTAAAAATTGAATTATGATATAAAAGCTGCAGGTGTATACCATTTAGTCTTTGACTCACTTGTGCTGCCGGTGAGGTCTCTGTGGGATTTCACACAGACATGGGCCCCTCACCCACAGCAGGGTCTGCAGAGCCACAGCCGTGCACAGCGGCAGCTCCATCACTTCTTGCAAACTGTCTCAAGACAGCAAAGTGAGGTCTTGGGCTTTGTGTGTGTGTGTGTGTGTGGTCCTGAGGCCTCCAGCCTCTGCCCTGAGATACATACTCAGCCATATTTATTATTACTACTACTTTTATTTTGGGATAGAGCCCTGGTAAGTCACTAAGTTCCCAGTCTGGGCTCAAACTTGCACTCCTTCTGCCTCAGCCTCCTAGAATGCTTTTAAAGAACTTTATGATAATACAGAAAGCCACTGCTCTGCCCAGGGAGAAAGGAGATGGTGAATGTTTGCTAAAACAGTGATATAAGAACTGCTAAAGTTAAGATATATTGCTGCTGGCAAGTTAATTAAAGATAAATCAAGCATTTGGTTTCTCAGTCATACTAGCCGCTCTGTCGTGGTGTGTGGCTGGGGCTGTCACACTGGACAGCGAGGGTCAGAACATGCTGTCACCGCAGGAAGTCACTGGACAGCACACGGAGGGGAAGGCAGTCATTAGAAGGATGAAGGTTGGGTTTGAACTCAGTGCCAATGGGTTTGGACAGCAAAATCGTGAACAATTATAGTTAAGTGTAATGAGATTTTTAAAGAGATGCAGTTGGAACTTTCTAGTATGTAACTGAGCAAACCAGAATGGTGGCCAAAACTCTCGGGGCCGCCTGGGTGCTCAGGCGCTGACTGCTTCTGTCGTGTCGTGGGACGTGCAGAAGGCGGGGCCTGTCCGCGGGCAGCCCTGACCTCCCGAGCTGGCTCCGGGCGGGGTGTCGGACACTGTCGGCTTTCCCCGGCCTCTCCCAGGCGGAGCTATTCCTGGCGGGCTTCACTAGGTCATTTCATCTTCCTCCGCAGACACGCTCTCTGGTCTCCATCCCGCAGGCTTCTCCGAGCTGAGTTAGCGCAATACATCGACTGCTAAACAGAAGACCCAAGTCCGTGGGTGCAGCGTTCCTAGGGTCACAGCGATGAAGGCGACATCAGACGTTACCGGCGGCTCCGTGAGATCGGGAACATGGCCCGCTTTTCTGCCTCTGTCTGCCGCTGGGCAATGCCTCATCACTAGCCGGGGTCGAAGAAGGGAAGAGGAGGGCAAGGAGCAGGAGCTGCTCCCATCCTCCTGCCGGGCGGGACGGCGCCCCCACCTCCCTGCCTCCCTCGGTGCAGCGCGGAGGCCCACAGGTCAGAGGAAGAGTGTGGAGTGACTCTGGGAGAAGCCAAGAGGGAAGGAGCCGGGAGAAACTCCTTCCTCCCCAGGGATCGGCTCACATCCTGCACACCGGCCTGGACCCTGCTCATCTGCCTGTGGACCGCTGCAGAGGTTGACTGCTCCCAGGGACGAGGCTCTCAGAGGGACTCAGCCCCAGTATGGACTCCTCAGCTGCCCGCAGGGGTGAATTCCTCAGAGAGCTGCGTGCAGGGTGCAAGCCGTTTCCTGTTTGTTCTTTCCTAATTCTCTCGCGTGGCTGTGTTCTCAAGAGAGATACTAAAGGAAATAAAAGAAAAGGCCTGTCCATTCTGTACCATCCCCTTTCAGTTAGGGAATTTAACGCACATATCCTCAATTCTTTTCCGCCCCTCATATTGCATAGTGATTTAATAACTTTTTTCAAACTAGATCTTGAAAAACTTGAATAATATAAGAATGTGATTGCAAATATCTTAGGCATTACAACTGGAACAGTGACAATCTCAGTGTGTATCTATACATGAGTATCTTAGTGTGTACCTATGGACTATCTCACTGTGTACCTATAGACTATCTCACTGTGTACCTGTAGACTATCTGTGTGTGCCTATCGACTCAGTGTGTACCTATCGACTATCTCAGTGTGTACCTATAGACTATCTCACTGTGTACCTACAGACTTGACTCTAGTTGTTAGTACCAGCTGCTGGTGTGTCCTCCAGAAACATCCAAACAAACATCTGCATTTCTTGCTTTTAAAATATATATTGCCTTGCCGGGCGTGGTGGCTCACGCCTGTCATCCCAGCACTCGGGAGGCAGAGGCAGGAGGATTGCTGTGATGTGAGTTTGAGGCTGAGCTCAGGGCCAGCCTGAACTACAAAGCGAGACCCTGTCTCAAAAAAAAAAAAAAATATATATATATATATATATTGCCTTTTCACTAACAACATATCATAGAGATCATTCCAAATCATAAAGTAGAGTGCTATCTCACCATTTTCATGGCTGTGTAGTATTCCAGTTTAAATCCACCACGCTTGATTTAATCAATTCCTTACTGATGGATATTTATGTTGTTTCCAGTACAGTGGTATCTCAGTTCATGAATTTAATTTGTTCTATGATTCTGGAAAAGATAGCCATGCTTTTGTGTGGGACAGATGGTCATGGTTTTGTCATTTGATACAGTTTGCAAACTAAAACCTCTACCAAACCTTTTTGTTTGTGAACCAGGTACCCACTGTGTTGTGCTGAAATATGAAAACTGTCAACAAAGATCTTTGTAGTCGTGTTTTAACACACCAATACAAGTATGTTTATATAAAATGTTGCAAGATATTTCCAGATTGTCCTCCAGACAGGTTACATAAATTCAGTCTCACTAACAGCAGGAGACCTTGTTCCTGCATTTCCTTGCTAACACAGCCTATTCTGATAATATTTTATAATTTTCCATTGTATGCCAGCCCTCTGTGAGAAAAGACACGAAGTACACGGATGTCCACATGAATACGGGATCCTGGGGGCTGGGTGTGCAGCTCAGTGACAAGACATATGCCAAGCAAGTATGAGGCCCAGGGTTCAACTCCTAGAACCCCAGATTTAAAACCTGGACCCTCATGTAGCCTTTCAGCCAGTCTGTGATGCCAGGCTCACCTGTAGAACTCCTAAAATCTAACTGAGCAAAACAAAATGGAAGGCTATGTGGACAAACCCCTCAGGGGCACTTCTAAATCGCTCAGTGCTTCAGATGTGCTTCCTGGCCAGTGTGTGTTCTGGGGGATGGAGGTGGAGAGAAGAACCCTTAGTTTTCACCACAGTCCCCAAAAGTTCTCTGATTTCTGTGAAAGAAGCTAAGACAAGACCTCTAGACAAGAAAAAGAGATGTGCGTGTGTAGTAATTACAATTAACTAAAACCACAAACACTCAATAATGCTACATTTTCTAATTATCAGTAAGTAAAATCATGAAATTCTAGAGTAGTGATTCTCAACTGTGGGGATATAAACACTGCTAACAAAATCTGTGACCTCATGTGGTTTTGCCCAAGTTCTACCAGCTAAGAGATGGTAAGCACACACAGCTACTGTGTTTTTTCATCATTTCCTAATACTACTTTAACATCAGAAGTAGGCAGGAAGCTGCCATCTGAGTCAAGGCCGGTCTCTGAGTTACGGTTAACCACCTGTGGCTCACTGTTTTGCACCTCACTGCCTCAGTTTACCCTCAGGCTACGAGTCTGGCTGGCAGACACGGAGGGCTTGGACCTGCGGGATCTCTCCTTGGGAACTGTGGGCCCTGCGGCCAGCAGAGCTTCCTCTGGCTTTTGCTAAGTGTGAAAGGTGGGGGCAAGAGGTGGGGGAAAGCGCCCAATCACTGAGGAGTTGATTTGTCACTGATTGGCCCCAAGTTACATTATCCTTGATGGAGCTTCAGCTGTTAGAATCAGGTGAGAATAATACATATTTCTTGTCTATTTCTGGGACTGGCAGTTCAAAGAAATAAATATTTGAGCAAGTCTCTTTTTGTAAACTACAACATGAGGCAATGGCTCCACACTGACACTGACTGACTGATCACCTTTACTGCGACAGATCATCGCGCTAGTATGGCAGCATCCAGCGCGCTCCGCGACCCGTGAGGAGACCGCAGCCGGAGCCTGCTCAGTTCACATGGCACCACGGAGAAGTGCAGGCCGCACCCACGCCCCTCTGCATCCAGCTCCGCACTCCTCTTCATCTATGCTTTCCCAGCCAGGGACAGAATTAGTTACGATGACTGTAATTCTTGCATGTTTTAATTCTAGCTATCAGCCAAAGATGTAATAATGATTAACACTTTTTCAGACTCAGGCTGGTTTGATACGTCACCAAGATCTATGGATGATAAAGTTTAGTCTTATAAATAAAGGATCTGCTCAGCAATCACTGAGCTAATAGACACCACTAGCTTGTTTTTATGTTCAGCTGTGACTCCATAGAGAATTCACCCCTCGGCAGGTGTAAGTGATCTCCCCTGCTAAGAAATAGGACTGAGAATTACTGTGCTCGAACTGAAAAAGCGGGGGTGGGACACAGACAGAAGCCAGTCCTGTGAGAAGTGTGGGCAAGTGAGCAGCTTTTAGGCATTTCAGTGCGCGGGAAAACCCTCAGCGAGGCTCCCGAGGCCCTGCATGCTACACTGCTGCACCGTGTGACTGCAGCGCCACACTGCTGGGGGCGGGCACAGGCATTTCTGCCCTCACCTCTCCCGGGGCCTCACTCCCTGGGGGACCACATGCTTGCTCTGGTGTCCCATCTGGAATTCTCCTGCAAGGTGGTCTAACGCACTGGGCAGTTTGGAGTCAGAAAGATGCTGCCCTGCGTCTCAAACTTGGCAGGTAACAGTGCTGCAACTCTGCTAAGTAAGGTCTTTGTCTCCTAAAGTAGTTTATGCTCGACACAGACCTGTGGTTAAAGTAGCCAAAGCAGAAAGAAGTGAAAATCAGCTCCTCAGCACAGGGGCCGGGCTGCAAATCTAACAGTGAGGGTCGGAGCCCATCACTGTAAGCGGCTATCGGAACTGGCCCACCTGACTCCTGGCCTGCCTCACTCTCCTGTGTGAGCGGAAGAGAAGCCTGCTTGGCGGGGCTCTGGGGACTTACTTTCTGAAGCTACTCAGGAGGCTGGCACCAAAGAGGCTCCGAGTTCCTCATCTCTTCTACCCTGCCTCTCCCCTGGGCCTCTTCAGAAGACAAAGTGCTCTATTCGGCCTGCAGTGATCTCCTCTGCTTGTAAAACCAAAAAGTGCCATGAAGTTTAGTGTTAAATTGGTTCCCAGTTATTGTGTTTAAGTTTTAGCCCTTGTTTCCTCAATTAAAGTATTTTACAGAGCAGGAGCCACGTATTAGATGGATTTGTATCTTTACTTAGAAAAGTACAGTGAGAACTGGCTAAATGGTGACTCGTTTAGCGAAAGCCCCCCCTTGCAGCTTAAAAATAATCCCTGTTTAGAAAAATGTTTGTTCTGTTTAATATGTTTATAACTAGGTATATGGTAAAAATTTAAGTTGTTAAAATTGGTGTATGGGAAATAAGTATACAATACCATTTACCCAGAAAGGGTAGAAGTGAATTCAAATGAGAAAGAACTTTCTTCTTTCTTACCTGTGTACAGCCTATAGTTATGTAACTGTTGAGAGTGAACAGATGCCTTCTATTTGCTTAAAAAGCGATACTATATTGTACTGAAGCACTGTTACCATGAAAACGTCTCTACTAAAAGCCATTCACAGGGCCGGGAGTTAGCTCAGTGGTTCTGGCGCCTGTCTTGCAAGCGCAAGGACTCGGGTTCGACCCCCGGTAACCACATACAATACTGGGCGTGGAGACTCACGCTCAGCAGCAACCAGTACCATATACCACAGTGCCGGGCGTGGTGGCTCATGCCTGTAATCCCAGCACTCGGGAGGCAGAGGCAGGAGGATTGCTGTGATGTGAGTTGCAGGCTGAGCTCAGGGCCAGCCTGGACTACAAAGCGAGACCCTGTCTCAAACAAACAAACAAACAAAAAGCCATTCACAGTGTCCACCCTTAAATACCTGTGGCAGCCTATTAAGACTTTAGTGCTTCACAGATGTGATTATTCATGACTGTTTTCCCTCGGGCGGGTTTTTTTTTTTTATAAAGACCAGTAAGGTAACTGTAGTTTATAGAACTGGCTATTCTATTAAGTCAATCCTGGGAAAAGGCCAAGATAAGAAAGCCAAAAATGATTCCACTGATAAAAATGGGAGCCAAAACGATGAAGACATAATTTAAGACTGCAGACAGTTCATTCTCAAGCTCGTGAGGATACCGAGGCCACTGGAGCCTGGCCCAGCTACTCCACAGTGCGACGCAAATGCCGAGGCCTCGTGTCTGGCCCTCTCCACACAGACAGCACTTTAACCACAGGGCGAAGGCCGTGCCCGGGCTGTTTCCTGTCAGCACAGTCGCACAGGTCCTCCTTGAGCTCGTAGCTTTCACTGATGATTCTTGAGGTATCCTTAATTTTACCTACTGCCTATTAAGGAAACAAATCAACCCATTATAGATTCTCGGCCCAAGTCTCTGGGACTGGAGAGTCGGTGGGGATCCAAAAGACACAATGTCGAGTGGTGAGGAATTCTGCACCGTGGACGCATGGCAGCCACTGTCTCCCACGAAGGGCCAGATCCCACGAGGAGAGCTTAAAACCAGACCCGTTTCCCAGCACTCTAGTAGGAACCTTGTGAAGTTCTACTTTGGCTGACAGTTCTGGACGGTCCCAGCTACGAGCAATCGGCCCTGCTGGCTGGGTCTGTGCCCAGACGGCACAGCGTGGTGGGGGCCTATGGTCAAACACACCACCACTTCATGGACTGACGAGAGGCAAGAGAGGAAAGAAAGAGGCTGGGACCCCCAGCCCCTTGGAGGGACAGTCTCTGGGCCCCACCTCCCAACAGCATGGCACCGGGAACCACGCCTTTCACCCGCGGCATCTGGAGCCGAAGCCAAGGCACAGTGACTCTCCAGGCTTTGTAAGAAATGGGCCAACTTCAGATTCAATCAGGAAAAGTGAATTTAACTGCCCATTTCACACTAACAAGGCATATTACACCAGAGACATGTCACAAGTTGGTTCTGATGCAGCAGAATGAAAGACAAAACACTAGGCTTCCAAAGAGAGGGTTTAGGAGAGGGTTTACCCAGACAAATCAGGTGGAGAACTGTCTTCGAGCAGTGGCAGTGAGCGAACCACGTGTGGTGTTTTCTTTTAAGACAGAAGGTGCTAATGTATGAGCTGTTTTCTAAGCAACCTCATCATTCCAGTTTAACTGCGGTGTCCGCACTCTGCGGTCAACACATGGCTCTGGGGCTGCAGCTTGGCCACTCGGGCTCTGCAAGGCTCCCCATCCCTGCTCTGGAACCGACCCACCTAATCTCCCTAAGTAATGCTGGGGAACTGCGTGTTTCCCTTTACTCTGTTCTATGTCTCTCCCTGGGACTCTTCGACACAGTACATCATAGCTTTCATTTGGGGTGGGAAGGGACACATCGGCACAAAGTCAATATTCAGATAAAATGTGAAACAAGCAATCCTCTGGAAGTTTCTAGAGTTTTATAGCTGGCACTGTACATACAGATCCAACATCCAGATGACTGTCCCTGTTTCCCAAGATGTTGGGAATAAATCCGGGTGAAATATTTACCAAATCAGTATCCCCTCAAACAAGAACTCCAGAAGGCAAGGTCTAAATATTACCAATGTTCTTAATCATTATATTTTGCCAAGACCATCAGAAGGCTACCTTGGTGATGTACAGAGTGCTGGGCGTCACACAGAAGACAGCTGTTAGGAACTACTGCTAATCACATTCGGTGTAAAGGGGCCAAGGGGTCCAAAAAGCTCTAACACTACTGTAAAACATGTTTGGCTTATGATCGTTCTTTCCTGAAGGCATGCTGAGACAGAAGTTTTGAATTTTCTTCAGAATAGCAGAAAAACAGTGCCATAAGATAAATATAACTCAATAAACTGCAAGTCATCACTAGGATGTTCCCAAAAGTCAACATGAAAGGAATGCTAGGCTTTCATCTCACAGAAGCCCCAGGCAGAACCCTGTTCCCAGACCAGAGCCAGCCACAGCCCTCCTCAGCAGAGCCCAGCATTAGTGCTTGGTCACCTCTGGCCACGGGATCCTGGCACAGGAAGGCGGAATGTCATTCCTTCATTCACAACACATCTCATGGAATTATTTTTTCCGGATTCCTTGGGAAGTTGAAGTACTCAAGAAGAATATCAGGAACTGTTGTTTCAGCCTGTTCTGTGAGCAGATAATTGCCTTCCAGCTCCACGATTTCAGGAAATGATGTGGCAGCAGCATGGGGGGGTCGGTTTCAGCGGGACAGATGCACATTCAGACAAAGCCAAACAACAGCACGCAGTCTAAATCAGCTTACTGAGCTCAGACTTTCTGAATCTGGCGTCTAGATAAGAGACTGGCCCCGCCAACCTACCCACATACCAACCACATTCTTTGGAGAAGGTGTAAGCACAACTTGTTCTGAGAAATGAGCATTCATCAGAATTACTAAATGTGGTCATGAATAACTTTGGTAAATTAAGTGTTATCAAAATGGGTTCAACAAAGACCTATTTGAAAGGCTAAACTTTCCTCTAATTCGAGTCTGCATCAAAAACCAGCCTGGGAACTAAAAGTCAAAACACATTTCATCGTAAGAAGTACCTTTGATTCCATGGAATATATTAGTAGGTCTTCCTGAAATGTGACATCATTTGTGGTACCAGCTGTATGGGTGTGCCATCGAAGGATTTACAAACTAGTATTTCTCTAGCTTTAATGTGTATTTTAAAATGACAGAAAGTAGTCTAATCCAGGGAAGCATTCCAAGGGGGAACTGTTAGAGACCTCAATTTAAGTTTAAACATCTTATGATCATGACCTATCGGCCTCTTTATGATTACAGAATAATTCTCAAGACATCTAGAATTGGTGATGATAAAAGTGTTACAAAGCAAAATACAGAACTTTCGTATCAGTCTCTTAAACACATACATGTACTTAGACTCATTTAATCCTCAAAATGGAATCTGTAAGTACTGACACTTTTACTGTCCCTACTTTATGCATGAGGGACAAAA
>PVIR01024714.1:0-25628 GCA_004026965.1 Petromus typicus | reverse complement strand
TTTTGTTTTTTTTGAGACAGGGTCTTGCTGTTCACTGGGCCAGGCATTTAGCTCAAGTGGTACTAAGCATACCTTGGAAGTACAAAGGCCCGAGTTGAATACCTGGTACCAAAAAAAAAGTTCACTGGATAAGTTTAATAGCAATATGTGGATGGCAGAGGGAAGTACATTTGAGAATATTGTACATAAATAGAACACACATATATAATACACACATACTTTTTAGAGATAGGGTCTCACTATGTAATTCAGGCTGGCTTTGTACTCTCAGTGATCCTTCCTGCCTCGGCTTCCTGAGGGCTGGATTTCTTTTTTTTTTTTTTGCTTTTGGTTTTTTAGACAGGGAAAATCTTGCTCTATTTCCCAGGCTGGGTTCAAATGATCCTCCTACTTCAGTTTCCTGGGTAGATGAGCCTACTGATTCATGCCTTAGCCTTGAACTCAGGATAATCCTGTCTCAGTTAGCCTCCTAAATGCTAGGATTACAAGGATGTACCACCACACTTGCCTACTCTTTGCTTTTTTTTTTTTTTAGTTTTTTGAGACAGGGTCTCGCTTTATAGTTCAGGCTAGCCCTGAGCTCACTATATAGCCCAAATTACCCTGGAACTCAGCAGTCCTCCTGACTCTTGTCTCCCAAGTGCTGGGATTACAGGTGTGAGCCACCATGCCTGGCACTATGGTATGTGGTACCAGGGATTGAACTTGGGACCTTGTACTTGTCAGGCAGATACTGGAACCACTGGGTTAAATCTCTGGCCCCCTCTGAATTTCTTTAAAAATGCAATATAACTGTGTAGAGCCGTAAAGTGTGCCAAAATTAATGATACAATGAAAAAAAAAAAGCAGAGTATGTCTAAAAAAAGTAAAAAAGCAGGAAACAATATGGAGTCAGTATGGGCCAGGCATGGTGGCAGATGTCTACAATCTCAGCACTCAGCAGGCTGAGGCAGAAGGATCACCAAGAATATGAGGCCATGCTGGATGACATTGTGACATCAAGACCAGCCTGAACTACACAGTAAAACCCTGTCTCAAAAAAATGAAACCACCCATGTTTGCCTGGCAAGCACAAAGCCCCAAGTTCAATCCCCAGTAACCACACACCACAATGCCGGACGTGGTGGCTCATGACTAAAATCCCAGCACTTGGGAGGCAGAGGCAGGAGAATTGCTGTGAGTTTGAGGCTAGACTGGGCTACACAGTGAGTTCAGGGCCAAGTCTGAACTACAAAGCAAGACCCTGTCTCAGAAAGAAAAAAATAATAAAGAAATAAGAGGGGCCTGGAATTTAGCTCAGTGGCACTGAGCCTGCTTTGCAAATGCAAGGTTTTGAGTTCTATCCTTGGTACAGGAAAAAAATAAGTGGTAAAAGGACAATTTTCTGACAAGATGGTAAGGTAGATTAAACACAAGAAAGTAAACAAAATGATAACATAATTCTGGAAATAGCCAAAATCTATCTGAGACAATAAAAAGTATTACAATATTATGAAGAACTTTATTTGACAGTAAGTTCCTAGGAGAGTAGAATTTACCAAAACTAAGTAAAAAACATATGGAAAACATGTAATAGTCCTTGGCTGAGGCTGTAGTTCAGTGGCACAGGGCCCGCCTGGCAAGCGAAAGGTCCCGAGTTTATTTCCCGGTGCCAAAGCAAAACAGAACAAAACAAAAGTCTAGTCCTATAATTTGGAAATTGAATCTGCACATAACCATCTTCCCACAACAAAAGCGCCATCATGACCACAGATCAACTGAGCATTACCAAGTATTCAGAGAACAGATAATCCCCTACTCACTGTAAACAAAACAAACCACAAACACCTTTTAGAACTAGCAAAAGAGGCCGGATGTGGTGGTGCACACTTGTAACCCTAGGACTCAGGAAGCTGAGGCAGGAGAAGTGAGTTCTAGGCCAGCCTGAGCTACAGAGTGAATTGAAAGCCGGCCTGGACTACATAACGACACCTTGTCTCGAAACAAAAATAAAAAATAAAAGGAAAAGTGAAACAAAAAATCTTTGCAAACCAAAGCAGCTGCCAGATGGATATGACAGATGTCAGTGACAATCAGGTGGCTCTTCCCAGCCCTGTCACGTGGCTCTCCCTAGTTCCTACAGCTTAGGCAGTACAATCCTGAGCTGGAAAAGCAGGGGCAAGCTGGATAGTAGGAACTGGCGTTCCCTGGGAAGGTTGTGTGAACCTAGGCACAACAGAACCTGTTCAGAGTCTGACCATGGACTTGCTCCCGGGCGTGGACAGATTGTTCCGCCTGTGCAGGTGGCTGCTGGTGCTGCTGTTGCTTTGGTTTTTTGAGACAGGGTCTCACTATGTATTCCAGTGAACTCACTGTGTAGCCAAGCCTGGTCTCCAAGTCAACAGCAATCCTCTTGCCTCAGCCTTCCCCTCAGTGCTGGCGTATGTCTGTAATACTAGCAATTTAGGAGCCTGACACAGGACCACAGCAAGTTTGATGCCAGCCTGGGCTACACAGAGATCCTCCTGTCTCAAAAACACAAAACAGCAACAAAAGTCTAGCAGTAGAAGACTAACACAGGACCTTTGTTAAACCAGCTCAAATGTACATTCAGGTGTAGCTTTTTTTTTTTTTTTTTTAAGGTTTTTTGAGACAGGGTCTCGCTTTGTGGTTCAGGCTGGCCCTGAGCTCAGCCTCAAACTCACATCACAGCAATCCTCCTGCCTCTGCCTCCCAAGCGCTGGGATTACAGGCGTGAGCCACCACGCCCGGCACTTTTTTTTTTTTGAGACAGGGTCTCACCTTGAACTCATGGCGCCCCTCTGCCTCAGTCTCCTCCTCAGTGCTAGGATTAGAGGCACACACCACCAATGCTGGTACTTGGGGAGAACTTTCATGAGACAAAAATGGGAACATGAAAAATGCCCTCGTGAGGAATTCTTTTTACTATTCATTCTTTCAAGTAAATATAAAATTCTTGTCTTAAGACACTGGCAAAAAATAAAGACAATGGCACACATAGTACTCTGTGGTGAAACAATGAAAGCATTATTTTTTCCTTTTTAATTGATGTGTAATAATTGTACAAGGAAGGAAACATTCGTTAAGCTCAAACACATAGTGAATGTAATCTTTTTTATAGGGTTTTTTGAGACAGGGTCTCGCTTTGTAGTTCAGGCTCGCCCTGAGCTCAGCCTCCAACTCACATCACAGCAATCCTCTTGCCTCTGCCTCCCATGTGCTGGGATTACAGGCGTGAGCCACCACGCCCGGTACTGTGGTATGTGGTACTGATTGCTGCTAGGCATGAGTCTCCACATCCTGTATTGTATGTGGTTACCGGGGAATCGAACCTGGGCCCTTGCGCTTGCAAGACAGGCGCTGGAACCACTGAGCTAACTCCCCGGCCCATGAATGCAATCTTTATGTACTGCAAACATGTCCTAATAAAAATTTTTTTTAAAAAGATTAAGCACAAAAATGAGTTGTTTTCCTAGCCAACTGCAATTCTTCAGTGTAGTAACAAGGAAATAAGTTATAAGATTACAAATGAAAGAAACTGTAATACAATTATGCATAAAACAAAAATCTGATAATAGACTGAAAGGTTACAAAATTTGCTGTTAAAATAAAAAACAAAGTTATTTCACTTCTGTATCTCAAAATGTTAGAAAATAAGGTGGGTGTGGCAGCACATCCCTGTATTACCACTCAGGAGGCTGAAGCAGGAGGATCGCTGTTGTGAGCTCGAGGCCAGCCTGAGGTAGTGAGATCCTGTATCCAAGATTAAAGCCAACAAAACTAATAAAAATCAGGGATATAGCTCAGTGGTTCTGGCGCCTGTCTTGTAAGCTCAAGGGCCCGGGTTCGATTCCCGGTAACCACACAACAGTACTAGGTGTGGAGACTCAGGCCCAGCAGCAGCCAGTACCACATACCACAGTGCCGGGTGTGGTGGCTCACACCTGTAATCCCAGCACTCGGGAGGCAGAGGCAGGAGGACTGCTGTGATGTGAGTTGGAGGCTGAGCTCAGGGCCAGCCTGAACTACAAAAGTGAGACCCTGTCTCAAAAAAAAAAAAAAAAAAACCCAAAAAAACTAATAAAAATCAATTTTGGTAATAAAGACCTAAACGTCTATGACCAAACTATAAAACTTTTCAGAGGCGCCAGGGATTTCGTTTAGCAGCACCTCCCAGTCTCACTAAGCACAAGCTCCTGAGTTTGATCTTTGGTACTAGAAAAAAATAACTTTTTAGAGGCCAATGGTCTGGTGTAGCTCAGTGGTAGACTGCTTGGCTAATAAGCATGAGGCCGCAGGGCTTTTTTTTTTTTTTTTTTTTTTTTGAGAGGGTCTTGCTGTGTAGTTTAGGGTGGCCTTGAACTCACCATGTAGCCCAAGTCCAGGCTAGTCTTGACCTCAGAACGATCCCCCAGCCTCTGCCTCCTCAGCCTAAGTGTTGGACCTGGACCATCACACTTGGCCTATTAGAATCATTTTGGAGAACCATTTGGCATCACCTAGTGAAAAGCTGAAAGGCTTTTTCTTTGCCTTTTTTGGTGGTGTTGTGTTCTGGTGTTTGGGGAACAGGGTCTTGCAGGAAGTCCTCCCTCAGGGCACAGTGCTCCTGGAAAAGCCTCCCTCTTAAAAACACTACTTTGGCGGGTACACACCCTGTATGACAGAATATGGGGCGTGGCAAGTGATCAAGCAGCTCCATCTGCCTGTGCGCAAAGGTGACGGAATTCTCAGGGTGGCAATGCTATGAGTGCCACTGTACATCCTTGGGTAGTTTTTTTTTGAGACGGGGTGTCACTTTTGTCATTCAGGCTGGCCCTGAGCTCAGCCTTGAACTCACTGCAATCTTCCTGGCTCTGCATCCCAAATGCTGGGATTACAGGCAGGAGCCACCACACCCAGCATTGTTGTATGTGGTTACCGGGGATCCAACTCAGAACTTTGTGCTTGCAAGGCAGGCGTTGGAAGGACTGAGCTAAACCCCTGGCCCTGAGGTCTGTTCTGTGGTAAGAAGTTAAGCATCAGCATGGATCTCATAACAGTGCTGATATTTAAAAAGGCATGTCACAGAAGACACAGGAACGGGATTTTACCTGAAGCTCCTACTCTTAAGGGTGCCAAGTACAGTAATAAACAGATCTGGGAAAGGGGAGGCACCTCAAGGACAGCAAGGTTCATTTCTTAGTTTGCTTCGGGTTTACAAGCTCTTCTTGGGAGTTACTATTGAGTTTAAATCCAGAATCTTTGCACTGACCTCCCTCCCCAGGCCTTGAGACACTTTCACTAAATCCCTGGGTTTCCCAGATGTCTTGATTCCTTTGCTGCCTCCACCCTTCCTCTGGGACTAGACCACCACATCTGGCATATTCTCCGTCAGAAGTACTGAAACAAAACCCAGAAGGAGCCAGGGATATAGCTCCGAGGGATGATGCCTGCCTGGCAAATGCAGGTCCTGAACTTGGTTCCTGTTAAACCACAAAGAGCAAGAGATAATTCCACACGAGGACACAGCGTAAGTTTAAAGGGTGGAAGTTTACTCGTGCACACGGACCCATTTCTCAAGGAAATGGAGCCCAGAGCTGAGAGGGGCTTTTAAAACACTGGGGTGGGGTGGGGAGAGGCAGATACAGAAATGGGGCACAAGGAGTTCTCTCTCCAAACCCCAGCTGCGAGGTCAGCTGTCAGGTCTAACAAAGACACAGTTCTATGATTTGTAACCACCTCTACAACACACTTCACCACGCAGAGAGGAGTTTTACAATTTGTAACTATCTCTGCGATATGATACCCCATATCTCACCTGCTCAGCTCTGGGGAGGTGAACTCAACTCACCCTGACACAAGAAAGGTCACAAAAGAGAAATGGCAGGCTGGGGAGAAGAGGAAGGTCATCCTCAAACATAGGAGTTACAGTGGGTCTCACAGTTCCCAGTACCAAGTGGGGGAGGACATTCTCTTTGAAATGTTTTCAGATTAACCTAAATATGGCTAGATTTGTGGCACATGCTTACAACCCCAGCATTAGGAAGGCTGAGGTGGGAGGGTTGTGGCAAGTTTCAGGCCGGCCTGAACTACGCAGGGAGAACTTGTCTCAAAACGCCAAAACTGGGGCCAGGGAGTTAGCTCAGTGGTTCCGGCGCCTGTCTTGCAAGCGCAAGGACCCGGGTTCGATTCCCCGGTAACCACATAACAATACTGGGTGTGGAGCCTCATGCCCAGCAGCAGCCAGTACCATATACCACAGTGCCGGGCGTGGTGGCTCACGCCTGTAATCTCAGCACTCGGGAGGCAGAGGCAGGAGGATTGTGATGTGAGTTTGAGGCTGAGCTGAGGGCCAGCCTGAACCACAAAGCGAGACCCTGTCTCCAAAAACCTAAAAAAAAAAAAAAAAAAAAAAACCCGCCAAAACTGGGTCGGGGATTCAGCCCAGTGGTTCTGCGCCAGTCTTGCAAGCCCAACGGCCTGGGTTCCATCCTCTGGTATCCACCTACAATACTGGGCATGGAGACTCACGCCCAGCAGCGGTCAGTACCACACACCGCAGTGCTGGGCGTGGTGGCCCATGCCTATAATCCCAGCGCTGGGGGGCAGAGGCAGAGGCAGGATTGCTGTGATGTGAACTGATATGAACCGAGGGCTGAGCTCAAGGTCAGCCTGAACTACAAAGTGAGACCCTGTCTCAAGAAAGAAAGAAAAAAAAACAACAAAAAACAAAACAAAACAAACCCACAGAAGGAGGTGCTAATTAACTGGGTGCAGGTGGTGACACAAACCTATAATCCCAGAACTCTGGGAGACTGTGGAAGGAGTTCAAAGTTCGAGCCCAGGCTAGAGGATTTTGATTGTTTGAAAATAATAAGGTAAGGATGTAGCTAAATGCAAAGGCCCTGGATCCAATAATCAGAAAAGCAGTTAAAAAGAAAAAAAAGTACCAACTTCAGAAATGGCAAACTAAGAACAGCTTATCTGTGCCTGTTTCGGCAGCACATGTTCTAAAAACGGCCAGTCATCCCCAAACCCTTCAACTGCAGCTTTACAGTGTTTGAGGCCAAAATGAAACTTGTTTTTGCTCAGTGAAGATCCAAGTATTTAGAAAAAAATAGCAAAGAAAGTGTGCCTCCTAGTGGTGGGATTGAAGCGATCATCTTGCTGTGAGCAGTGGGACAGGGTGAGAGCCTGGGACTGTCTTCCCTGAGGACCAAATAAGCAGTCAGCATACAGAGTTTTGGTCAAAATTAGTAAAGTTTATTTAATAAACTTCAAAAAATAACAGACAAAAGGCAGCTTGAGCTTTGTTCTTCCCGAGGATCAGATGCATGACCCAGAGCTGGAACTACCGCTACGAAGTTAGAATACCATGAACCCCAATCAAGCCACAGGCAAAGATGGGCCTTCACTGTAGGTGAGTAGGAAGAACCCATAGCAAGGTTCGTGGGTTCTGACAGCACAAATGGAGAAAACAAAAGCCCCATCAGAAATGGGATCCAGAACTTCAACAGGAACGTCACAGAAAGCACGTCCAACGGTGCTGACCCCAGCAGCCTGTTCTTGGCCCTAGCCAGCGGCTGCTGAGCCCCGCTTCCCCTCAGTTCTCCTCATCACTGTCATCCGGGCTGATGGCCGGGCTGGTGAGGCTGTAGGTGGGACTGGTGGGGGAGTAGCCGGGAGAAGTGGGGGAGTAGGTAGAGCCCTTGGGGGATGTGGGAGAGTAGGTGGGACTGGTGGGCGAGTACTTGGGAGACGTCGGGGAGTATGTAGGGCTAGTAGGTGAATACTTGGGTGAGGTTGGGGTGTAGACCGGAGAGGTCGGTGAGTAAGTAGGAGATGTAGGCGAGTACTTTGGGGTGGTGGGTGAATAGGTGGGGCTGGTAGGAGAGTACTTGGGAGAAGTGGGTGAGTACTTGGGGCTAGTAGGCGAGTATTTGGGGGAGGTTGGGGTGTACTCTGGTGAGCTGGGGCTGTAGGATGGACTAGTTGGGGTATATTTGGGTGAAGTTGGGCTATAGCTGGGAGAGCTGGGGCTATAGCTGGGAGAGCTTGGGGTATAGGTTGGAGACTGTGGTGTGTACCGTGGGCTGGAAGGAGAATAGCTTGGAGAGGTCGGTGAATAGCTGGGTGAAGTTGGGGAGTAGCTTGGAGAGGTTGGGCTGTAGTTAGGGCTGGTTGGGGTGTAATTGGGACTAGTAGGTGAATAGCTCGGTGACGTTGGGCTGTAGCTTGGTGATGTTGGGGTATAATTAGGACTGGTTGGAGAGTAGTTAGGACTGGTGGGGGAGTAACTTGGGGAAGTTGGTGAGTAGCTTGGAGATGTTGGGGAGTAGCTGGGAGAAGTTGGGGAGTAGCTGGGTGAAGTTGGTGAGTAACTGGGAGATGTTGGTGAATAGCTTGGAGATGTTGGGGAGTAGCTGGGTGAAGTTGGGGAGTAGCTGGGTGAAGTTGGGGAGTAGCTGGGTGATGTTGGTGAGTAGCTGGGAGAGGTTGGTGAATAGCTGGGAGAGGTTGGTGAATAGCTGGGAGAGGTTGGAGAATAACTAGGAGATGTTGGTGAGTAGCTGGGAGAGGTCGGGGAGTAGCTAGGGGATGTGGGGCTATAGTTGGGACTGGTGGGAGAATAAGATGGAGAGGTTGGAGAGTAGGAAGGCGAAGTAGGGGAGTATGAGGGACTCTGGGGCGTGTAGCCCCCAGGGGAACGGGGCTCATATGCAGGTGATGTTGGCGAGTAGCTGGGTGACATGGCACCACCTGTGGGAAGAAGCCAAGTGAGATAAGCAATGGTGACTCACCCAGAAGATTCCTCCGAGAAGAATGAGTACAGCTGGATATGGATCACTCACCTGGTGAAGGGATGTACGGACTCGAGGGACCAGGTGAGCCTGGAGAGCCTGGTGTGGGAGACCAGGCCGGGGAGTAACCTGGGCTGAACCCGCTGGCATCTGAGGCAGCACTGGGAGAGAAGCCGGCTGCCCCTGGGGTCATGCCACTCCCTGCAAGGGACAAGAGTAGGCTGAAATCAAAGCTGGAGCCCATCATCCACCTTGGCCTTTGCAGCCCACTCATAGCCACTGCCCACCATTCCGATCACCCACCTCTGGAGTGCCAAGGGCCCCTCTCCTTGGGCCAGATTACTCACCAACACTTGGGGACCAGGCACCATATGCTGGCGTCGCACCCTGATTCCAGGGAGTCATGGCAGGAGAGATTCCTCCCATGGGGCTGGGCGCTGAGCCAAAGAACATGCCGGTGGCTGTGGAAAGGCCCAGAGTGAGGCAGGACACCAGGGACTAGGGATCCCCTCCAGGGCATGGCCTGCCTCACACCCTGGTAGACCCAGAGGTGCTGTGCAGCTCGGCCCCTCATACTCACGTCCAGCAGCCCCCAAGCCAGGGATATTGGTGGGGATCTCCATGCCGTACTTGCACTTCTCTGCATCTAGCAAGAGGTCAAAACAGCCAGTCCCCGCAGGAGCTAGCTGGCCCAGCATGATGTTCTCAGAGACTCCCTTCATGGGGTCGCTCTCTCCGTGGGCAGCTGCTTCCATAAGCACATCCACCTGAGCACCAGAAGAGACCACAACCCATGAACTCCTCACACACTGCGCCCGGGCGTTTCCACCAGTCACAGCCCAGCGACTCGACAGCTGAAGAACAGCACCCATGTGCATTTCACATTCCTTTTCCCACACAGCTCCCTCTTCTTCCCCACTGTGTTCTGCCATTACCGTTTCCTCAAAGGAACACTTCATAAGCGGTCCAGTGTCCTGGCGGTTGACTCCGTGCCGGGTGATGGCCATCAGGTGGCCACGACAGGTCATGGTATCACACAAGAGAGCCAAGTGCCGGTAATTGACATAGGAACCATCAAAGGAGATGACATGGTACAGCTCGCGCTCCAGAGCCTTCCGCACTGCTTCAATGCCCAGCACCTGCCATGGGGGTTGACAGGGGAGGAGAAGACCCAGTAAGCTCTGCTCCCCTCCCTGCTCTGGCCACCACCTGGATCCACAGGGATGCAGTCACAGGCCAGCGCATCCTACAATCAAAAGCGGATTCAAGTACGGAAACCTGAGCACAGATATCCTGAGTGGAGAGCACAGGAGGCCTGAGAGCGGCAGATCTCCAAAGACAGCACCAAGCAGGCAGCTCCAAGGGCTCACCGTGAAGATCTCCACTATGTCATTGGACGTGGTGCGCACGGGGTCCACATCTTTCTCGCTCAGCACACGCATCAAGCTCACGCCGTCTGTCTCCAGGATCCACTCCTGCAGGGCCTTGAACTCCCCATCCTCCGTGATGATGATCTTCTTCTTATTGTCCGTCTGTGGCAGGTGCATGTACACCTGGAGAAGCAGAGTGAGGTTGGCTTGGGCTGGCCAAGGCAGGGACGGGGAAAGGTGGGCAGAGGGTGGCTGTGGCGGGAAGGCGGACCTTGCTGATCTGCTCGATGCCCTGCAGGGTCATATCTGTCAGCATGTTGGACTCGATGCAGCGTAGGAAGACATCATCATCCATCTTGTCCACGACCTCCTCCTCCTGCAATCAGGGCAAGCTCAGCACTCCAAGCGTCTGGTCTCCTGCCTGCTCCCAGCCCAAATTACCGCCTTCCAGGGACCTCAAGAGCCAGTCACCAGACAGCTCCCTGGCTCCAGTGAGACTGCTTTTCACTTCACAGTACTAAAATGTGAGCAATCCTAAGGCAGCTCTCATTCCCCTTCATCCCTGAGGCACTTGGTCCTTTAACATGTGTGACACGCATGGAGTGTCACAGACCCACGGAACTGCCTGCTCTTCTTCTAGCACTTAGCTGTATGGCTGTCAGCCTGCTACTGACTTGACAGTAACTTTTGTTGTGTGCTTTTTGAGACAGGGCTAGTCTTGAACTCAGCAAGTTTCGTGCCTCAGCTCCTGCATGCTAGGATTAAGGTGTATACTACCATGCCTGGTGATAATTTCTTACGCATGTAACAAAAGTATAGTTTATTCTGTCAGAATATATCCATATTTCCTTAATTCCTGACAGTATTGAATTGTCCCATTTTATGGGTTTTTTTTGAGACAGGTATTGCTGCTATATGGCTCAGACTGTGCCCAAAATCACTATGTAGTTCAGGCTGGCCTCAAACTCATGGTGATCCTCCTGCCTCTGCTTCCTGAGTGCTAGAACT
Source organism: Petromus typicus (assembly GCA_004026965.1). NCBI lineage: Eukaryota > Metazoa > Chordata > Mammalia > Rodentia > Petromuridae > Petromus > Petromus typicus. Next base: position 14,470 of record PVIR01024714.1, on the reverse strand, counting down.
ACAGGTGTGTACCACCAGGCCGAGCTCTGTTTGTTTTTGAGACAAGGTCTCATTATATAGTTCAGGCTGGTTCTGAATTCACTATGTAGTCCAGGTTGGCCTGGAGCTCTTGTTGCACATCTGTAATCCCAGCATTTGGGAGGCCGAGGCAAGAGGAGTGCCATGGGGCAGGAAGATCACCATTAGTTCAAGGATAGCCCGGACTACACAGTGAGAATCTTTCTCAAAAACAGAAAAGCCCATAATAATAGCAACAGCAGTAGGCACTAGCATGTGCAGAATGCCTAGAAACTGCTTTGGTTTGCAATGGTATTTTTTTGTTTGTTTGTTTGAAACAGGGTCTCACTATGTAGCTCAGGATGGCCTTGAACTTGCAGCGATTCTCCTGTCTCAGCCTGAGTGCTAGAATTATAGGTAGCCACCATGTCTAGCTGGCAAAGAATTTTTGCAGCTCCAAGTTTTTTGTTCTTGTTTTGTAATGAGACCCCAGTCCTTTTCTGAGACAGAGCCTTGCGAAGTTGCTTAGCTGCCCTCAAGCTTGTGAGCCTCATGCCTCAGCCTCCTCCTGAGTGGCTGGGATTACTGGTGTGTGTCACTGCACCTGGCTGCAGATGCACATTTTAAAAATTGTTGTTCACTGCTACTGTCATGTCAATGTTGCTTCTATTCTACTTTCCCTGGTCATTAAACAACTTAAAGGTTTTCCACATCTCAGTTTCTTCTTGGGCCCTATTTACCTCTTGCATCTTGTTTTCATCACTGTTCATAATGCGGATTCGGAGGACCAGTTTCTCTGCATTATCATCATTAAAGATGCAATTCAAGTCATCGCCAAAACCTAGTGGAAAATGAGTCATGAGAACAAGACCACATGTACAAGACTTGGTTCCTCATCACTTTCCATTTGCAGTTCTTCTATAACAGGGTGTTTGTCTGGCTTGCCCCTCTCAGAATCTTCCTTCTCACAGACTGATCTCCAGAAAAAGGAAAGGGAAACATGGGAGTCAGGGACTGGAGGGCCTGAAGATCAAGGAACAGTGACGTGGAGAAGAGACACCCTTGAGGGGCAGAAGTGGTACATGGCTGGCAGAAAGGGTTTGAGAACAGTGAACATGGCAGAGATGGGAACCTAGGCAGGACCCCTGAGCTAGGTCTGTGCTATGTATGGTCCCCCCAACCCCTACTTACCAGCATTGATTTTTTCAGCAATCTGTTCCATGGTCAGCTTCCGGTCAGTCATATGCTTCCGGTCCAGCTCCACCCGCAAGAGCCAGGGGGAGATTCGAGCTACATCAAAGTCAGGCATTTCATAGTAGACATTCACCCACTCCTGATCTTCTGCTACTACTGTACTCTGGGGGTTGGGGTCATAGTAGATGGCTGTATTGGCGGTCACCTTCCTCAGGGTTGTATGCTCTAGGCGGCACAGAATGTCCTGGGAAGAGAGAGGCTCATGACACAGGTATTTGGGCAAGCCAAAGCCTCTTTTCCCTCTCTCCTTCCTTGTTGCCTTTCTTATTTCAACAGTTTTTCCCCCTATACATTTCAGTCCTGATCTCCACTTTCAGTTTCTCACACCAGAGAAATAATGCAGTATTTAAACAAGTATGTTAGATTTGTTTTGCTTAGAAGTATGGTCTCAAGGTGAATCCATTTACCTGCAGATGTCTGGCTATAGTACTCCATTGCTGACTGACAGACATTTAAGCCAAGACCTGTTGAAGCCCTCCTATTGAGAGAATCTCCAACTCTCTGTTCAAAACAATTCAGCTCCTTTTCTTCCTGCCAAGAAATCGACATGCCCACTCCTTACCTTGGCTCTCTCAGCATCTCGGGCAGACTGGCCCAGCAGGAAGACTGTGAGTGATGGGGTCTTTGGCTTCTTGGAAATGTTGATGAGTTCCTTAAGTCGGGGCACACCCAATGTCACATTCTTGGCAGACACACCAGCATAGTGGAAGGTGTTCAGGGTCATCTGGGTGGCAGGTTCTCCAAGGGACTGTGCAGCCAGGGCTCCCACCATTTCCCCAGGATGAGCCTAAGGAACAGCTAGCATTAGATAAAACTGTGACACATAGTCAGGGCCAGGACTATTGTCTAATCATGAAGAACCCAGAGCACAGGGGTCAGGGATTTAGCTCAGTGACACTGAGCCTGCCTTTTAAGCCCAAGGTCCTGAGTTCCATCCCTATTACACAAACACCAGGGGAGAGGAGTTGGTAAAAGACAGATTTTATATCTTATTTAATCACCTCCTTCAACTTATACTATTTTAGCACCTAGTATGTTACAATTCTAGAAAAGGCACCACACTATCTAAAGCCCAAATTTCTGAAATTCAGATAGTGGATAATGACTGTGCTGAATCTGTAGATCATTTGGGGTATATTGCTGCTTAGCCACATTGAGTTTTCCAATCCATGAACATGAGATGTTTTTCCATTAATCTAAGTAATGATATTTTATAATTTTTTTTTTTTAGAGACAGGGTCTTGTTTTGCAGTTCAAAGCCTCAAATTCACAGCAATCCTCCTGCCTCTGTCTCCCAAGTGCTGGGATTACAGGTGTGAGCCACATCTGCACTGCAGTGTTTTCTAATATTCTTGTTTTGTTTTGTTTTTTTAGGTTTTTTGAGACAGGGTCTCGCTTTGTGGTTCAGGCTGGCCCTTCTTGTTTTGTTTTTTTGAGACAGGGTCTTGCTACTAGTTCAGGCTGGCCTTGAACTTGCAGTGATCTTCTTGCCTCAGCCTGAGTGTTGGGATTATAGGAGCAGACCACCACACCCAGCTGTACTTCAATTTACTAAGACTACATTTCCATCAGATTCATTATCCTGTAAATCCTTAGAGATAGCATATTCTAGTATGCATAAATCTCCTTTCCTCTTGCTCCCTATCTCTGCCTAAAGCAAAATTCTCCACATAGCAAGGATTTTGGAAAATAAAGAACAATACTTCCATCTGGTATCCTAGTTGTATCACTTATTTTCTATATGAGGGGCCGGGGATATAGTTCAGTGGTTCCAGCGCCTGTCTTGCAAGTACAAGGGCCTGGGTTCCATCGCCAGTAACCACTTAACAATACTGGGCCTGGAGACTCATGCCCAGCAGCAATCAGTACCACATACCACAGTGCCGGGCGTGGTGGCTCACGCCTGTAATCCCAGCACTCAGGAGGCAGAGGCAGGAGGATTGCTGTGATGTGAGTTTGAGGCTGAGCTCAGAACCAGCCTCAACTACAAAGTGAGACCCTGTCTCAAAAAAAAACAAAACAAAAAAACCCACTTATTTTCTATATGACCATTATATAACAGTCACTCTGTCTGAGTCTCAGTTTGGGGCAGGTTGTTTTCCCCCCCAGTATTATAAAGTAGAGCTCAGGACCTAGAGTTTGCCAAGCAGGTGCTGTGCCACTGAACCAAATCCCTGGCCCTGAGCCTCAATTTTATTTCTGTCACGTGGAACTAGCAATTCTCCTGGGTCATTTTAAGGTTGGTTCGGTACAAAGGCATAATGCACCAAACATAGGCCTAGGTATACTGCGGTCTTTTAATAAATACAGTTCTTGAGCCAGGGATTTAGCTCAAGTGGTATCGCACCTACCTTGCAAGGCTAAAGGCTTGAGTTCAACTCCTTGTACTACAAGCAAAAAACTAGACAAGATAGATAGGTACATAAATACAGTTATTAATTAGGTGATTATGGACAGAAATGGGCTGTGTGTTGGTACATGTCTATATTTCCAGCACTTGGGAGGCTGAGGCAAGAGGATTTCCATCATTTTAAGGCTAGCCTGAACTACACAGTGAGATCCCGTGTTTAAAAAAAAAAATAGTAGGCTATACTAGAAACCAGAGAAGCCAATAAGCAAAAGAAAAAAATACAAAGTCAAAGTGAGAAGCACAGCACTCACAATAGCTTGGTTGAACTTGGATTCAATCTCCCCAAGCAGCCAGTCAAAGGCCTCTCCACTGAGGCGAAACTCCTCAGCCATCCGGCGAGAGCACAGTGTGGAGCGGAGATGGATGTTGAAGAGCAGCGTGGCATTCTCCTGAGCCTGGCGGCTTAGTGGGTCATCCCCATTCACAATCACCAGCTTCTTGCTCAATTCTTTGACTCCTGTAGTCAAATGAGAGATGAAAAGATCAGACCAGGAAACAGTAGACTCCCATCTCTCCAGCCCAGCCTGTAGGCCCCGAAAATGTAGGTACTCACCCTCTACCACTTTGATGGGGTGCAGGTCAGAGGGAAGGCGAGGGTTGATGTGGAAGATTTTCTGAGCATTCCATATCATGCGCAGAAGGTTGCAGGGGAGGACCACCTGAGGGAGAAGGGCAAGGAGGAGCACTACGAGTCAGAGGACAACCATCCAGCAGCTGCACAATGCAGCTCACATTTCCCCACACACACCTTACTGTCGCCAGTTGGGAAGATGACCCTGAGTACTTCCCGATCTTCACGCATGCGTTCAAACTCTCGTTCTAGTTCATTCTGGATATGTGCATTGCTCAGCACATCCTTCACCAGATCCTCCTGCAGAGTGCGCCGCAGGGCCCTCTCATTGGTATAATCAAAACGGAATCTGCAGGTGGCAAAGGAGTGGGGTTAAGGGACACGGGTTGAGTTTTTGTCCTCACAAAAGCATGTGAGGCTTCCAAAGTACATACAGCCCACAGAACTAGGTTTGGAGGCAAGAATCCTAGACAGACACTGAAGGTCTACGCCCAAAGACTGCCAACAGGACTGAGGAACATGCCTGCCCTCTATGTTGCTTTGTACCATCATCCGGGGCAAAGTAAAAGTACATCGAAAATCTGCCTCTACTTAGCCTCTTGCACCATCAACCAGGGGTTTCACATGGGTAGGAAAAAGGCCCTGACCTGACAGTTAACAGCCACTTTAGAACACATTTTACACACTGCTATACGGCAGTATGACTCTTACAGCCCAGGGCCTGAGCCCAGGGACTCGAACCATTCACTTGTTCCCATCCTCACTCACTTTTTCTCAAAAGCCTTGTTAGAAGGCTTGAGTGTAGCCAGGTTCTGGAACTCCACGCTCTCGCCTGCCAAGCCATCCTCGCCATAACGCAGCTGCACCACCTGGTTGATGGAGTTTCGCACAGTTGCATCATACTTCACCATTACTGACTCCATGGACTTGATCAGCCGCCGCTGGATATATCCTGTGTGGGGGGTCAGGAGGCAAAAGACTCAAACCAAGAGGATTACAAAGAGCCATGTGGGAGCCCCTCATTCCTGGTTTTTTTTTTTTGTGGTATCAGGAACTGAATCCAGGGCCTTATGCATGTTAGGCAAGATAACCAAGTTATACCGACAGATCCCCAAGGCCTTTAGACGAAAGTCACATTTAAAACTAGATGGAGCAAGCACTCCTAATACAGACCCTCCCTATGTGCTAGGCCAAAAGCAGAGGCTGCAGCTCATCTCTATATCATGAAACACCGTCAAACAAACTAAAGAGTGTGTCTCTATCTCAGACATACATGGATGTACACACACACACACACACACAGAGACAGAGACAGAGAGAGAGAGAAAGAGAATGAGAACACACCAAGGCCTTATGCATGAGCTAGGCAAGTGCTCTAGCACTGGGCCAATGCCCAAGGTCTATCTAACTTTTGAGATCCTGACTATTCTTTCCACAAAGACCAAAATTTCACCTCTGGGAACAGAAGCCTCTAGTCTTAGGGGTCCCCATTCCATTCCCACTTCAACCAGGAGTTTCTTAGCCAGTAGCACACACCCCAGACCTGCACTGAAGCCCTACCAGTCTCAGCAGTCTTGACAGCTGTATCAATAAGCCCCTCACGACCACCCATGGCATGGAAGAAGAATTCGGTGGGTGTGAGGCCGGCCAGGTAAGAGTTCTCCACAAAGCCTCGGCTCTCAGGCCCGTAATCATCCTTGATGAAGTGAGGCAGAGTGCGGTGCTTAAATCCGAATGGGATTCGCTTGCCCTCCACATTCTGCTGCCCAACGACAGCAATAACCTAGGAAAGAAAATGGTGGGTTTTATCAAAGTTGCTTTGCCTTAAATGATAAGTTTCAATATTTTCTCCAACTTCTCTTAACTCAAAAACACAGACTTCAGTGTGGCCCCTTATCTAGAAAAACAAGGCTTCTCACCTGGGAAATGTTGATCTTGGAACCTTTAGCTCCTGACACCACCATAGACTTAAAGTTGTTGTATTCAGACAGGGATTTCTGGGCAGAGGAGCCAGTTTTGTCTCGGGCGTCATTGAGAATGCGATTCACTTGATTCTCAAATGTCTGTCGCAGTGTGTTCCCTGGGGTGGGTTCTAGCTCATTATTATGAGCCTTCTCAATGACCTGGAGCAAGCATTCTCAGTGAGACACCAATCCCATTCGACTCCAGTTCCCTTTAAACCTTTATGTCCACTTTGCTCTCTGCTGTTAAATTCAAAGTCTCTAAGAACTTCTTTCCTCTATCATGGCCCACCCTACCCTCTTACCTCTATTACATCCTGTTTGGCCTTCTTAATAGTGTTCTGAATGTCCTGGTACGTCTTAGAATCAGCAATAGAGTCCCCAATGCCAATGGTATGACCTGGAGTTAGAGAGAAGCATCAATGACTTTATCTTTTGACCCCAAGCAACACAGGAGGAAACTATCGGGAAGAGAGTAAATGGAAAGACAACAAATTCAAGAAGAAAAAAGGTAGGCGTGGAAAGAAAGAAGTGAGAAAGAGGATTCAACGGAGGAATCAGCCAAGCTTGTTATACTCACCCTCGATGAGGAGCCAATTGTTAATGACAGTCTGGATGTTAGAGTAGAAAAGGCGAGTAATGTCATGACCCATCTCTAGGTAGGAGATATGGACCAGGGAGCCAGCTGAGGTACCCAGGGACTTCTTACACAGGATGCCCATGATCAACTCCCCATTTTCCACCACCACCTATGGAGAAACACCTACTCAGTATCTGTTGTTTGGTTTTCAAACCCAAATTGTATTCCCATATATCCGGAAGCCAGATTCTACCTTAGTGTCCCCAGGAGAGATGTGTTTGTAAGGGCCACTGTCTTCATCATCAGGATGGGTGCTATGAGTGCGTATACAATTGATATGGCCAGGTATAATGAGGGAAAAGATCTGTTTGCCTGTCCACAGAGGACGGGGCTTGAGGATGGCTGGCTGTGGGACCTTCCCATCCCACGTAGATAGAAACATGAGCAAGTTCATCACTTCACCCTGTGTAAGAAACAGCAAGATGTCAGATGACAAGACTCACATCTCAGACATGTCAGGAAGACTTCCCTCCTGCCCAAAGAGGAAGCCAGATTTTACAGGGAAAAGGATGACACGCTATCTTCTAAACTTGTAATAAAAAATTCACTGTATAGTTAAAAAAGAAATTCACATACTAACATTTTTAACAATAAGTACTTTAGTAATCGGAAAATAAGTGAAGGTAAAAATTTTAATAAGGGCCTATTTTTCCTTCTCCTATATTTTACAGATAATAGCTGAAATGATGTGACATTTTAAGGAATTAAATGGAGAGGTAAAGGGCCAGGGATTTAGCTCAGTGGTTCTGTTGTCTGCCTGGCAAGTGCAAGGTCCTAAGTTCAATCCCCAGTACCACATATCACAATGCCAGGCATGGTGGCTCTTGCTTGTAATCTCAGCACTTAGGAGGCAGAGGCAGGAGGATTGCTGTGAGTTGAAGGCTAACCTGAGTTCAGGACCAGCCTGAACTACAAAGCGAGACCCTGTCTCAAAAAAGGAGTACTAGGGCTGGGGAGTTAGCTCAGTGGTTCCGCGCCTGTCTTGCAAGTGCAAGGGCCTGGGTTTGATCCCCAGTAACCACACGCAATACTGGGTGTGGAGACTCACCCCAGCAGCAATCAGTACCACATACCACAGTGCTGGGCATGGTGGCTCAAGCCTGTAATCCCAGCACTTGGGAGGCAGAAGCAGGAAGATTACTCTGATGTGAGTTTGAGGCTGAGCTCAGGGCCAGCCTGAACTACAAAGTGAGACCCTGTCTCAAAAAAAAAAAAAAAAAAAAAAAAGCACTAAAGCCATGCACCACTTTTGGCTTCTGTTCTTCCCTACCCACCTTTTCCTTCCACCTCAACAGAAAAGGAAATATCATATACGCATTAGTACAGAGAAATATAAACAGTAGTACGATAGCTCTTCCTTAACACCATTTGCCCTTCTGTTTGCCCAAGTCAGGTTTCCATTTGGAGCACAAACCCGCTCCAAGAAGACGTCTCTCTTAGTGAATTTTCGCACAGCTGTAAGCGTGTCCTGCACAATGCCCATGACAGGTCGATTGCTCTGGGGGGTGACAATCATGCGAGGAACCATGGCTAGCTCCTGGATCTCAGCTCGTGTCTCCAGAGACTGTGGCAGATGCAAGTTCATCTCATCTCCATCAAAATCTGCATTATATGGAGTTGTCACACTGCAATTAAAGAGAAGCCATCTTAAGTAAAACTTCAGGGAATAACCCAGCCTTTCCCATGCTAGCCTGCTTCCCTCAGCGAGGGAAACGACTGACCTTAGATTCAAACGAAAAGTAGACCATGGGAGGATTCGGACCCGATGCCCCATCATTGACATTTTGTGTAAAGTTGGCTGTCGGTTGAAGATAACAATGTCTCCGTCACACATATGCCGTTCCACCTAGAAAGTGAGGTACCGAATCAGGCTTGGTGAAGGACAGGCATGCTAAGAACAAAATGACAATGAATACTGAATTCTTTTTAGACTGAAAGAGATGATACTGTGATTTTCTTTAACTTGAAATATCTATTGATTTATAGATCAAGCTATATATTTATCAAATAGCTCCTCTGGGCCAGGTCCTGTGCTGGATACTAGATTATTAGGGATAATAAAATATAGTATTTACCAATTAAGTATTCAGCCTGGGGAGAAAACCAAGAAATAATGAATACGAACCTTTTTGTGCTGTTCCTCCATAGATCTCTCCTCCCTGCCCTATACAGTAGTGCCTCAGTTCATGAATGCTTTGTGTTTGCAGACAATTCAGTTAGCAAACCAAAGCACGCAACAAAACTTTCTTCACAAATTCCACATCAGGTGACAAACATGACCATAGTCGTCATCTCTGCACAAACACCAATCTGACCATCTTCCCCAGAATAATGGGAAGAATTCAGTTAGTAACCTAAGGTACCACCTACATGCTCCTGCCCCAGAGTTAGTGCAACCCTCACATCAAATGCCAACGGCTAGCAGTTACAAATATACCTAGGGTAAAACTTAAAATGTAAATCAATAAATCTGCATCCTACTTCAAGATACCTTCAAAGGGTAATTCCAACCAGCCTCCATTCTAGAAAACCTCAGGTTCAGGTGGCCTAATACATACCTTATAGCCAGTCTGCAGGTGAAGGTCACTGGGCTTAGGGTGGAAACGCAGGTCAATTCTATCACCATTGTCACGGATTATGTACTTGGCCCCAGGGTACTGGCTGTTCCCCCTGCGCACGAGTTCCTGAAGTCTAAGGGAAAAGGCACAATGAACAAAGTATTTCCTAAGAAAATCTCTGCCACTATTGTCACCCTAAACCCCTGAGAAGCCAAACTTAAAATCTTCAAGGCTCCACTCTGCTCTGAATACCCTCCCCTGGGTTAAGGGGTACATGCCTCTACCTCTTTCAAAGCCTCACCACTGAGGCTTGTGCCCTATAGCCACTCTGGGCAGGGCTTCCAGACTGAGGCACACCTGTCAATGTTGAAAGGGGTGACAATCTCTGCAAAAGTCATGTTGGCAGCGATGGAGCGGGGCACGCCAACCTGATCAATGGACAGGTTGGGGTCAGGGGTAATGACAGTACGGGCTGAGAAGTCCACTCGCTTGCCCATCAGGTTCCCTCGCACCCGGCCTTCCTTGCCCTTTAGCCGTTGCTTCAGGGACTTAAGGGGACGGCCAGACTTCTGCATGGCCTATGAGAAAACACAGGAAGGGGGGGCACACCAGTCAGCACTGGGCCCTCCTCCACACGTGAGGCCTCACACTGGCCACCTCCCAGGCTCTAGTCCACAAGGGGAAGGGATTCAGACGCACACGAGGCAAGCCGGGCAGCTCATTGTCCACCATAGTGGCCACATGGAACTGGAGAAGCTTTACATCCTCTGCGATAACGTGAGCTGCTGCACCGTTCTGCTCATTCCGCCGCAACTGATTATTGATCTTCACAATGTCAGCCAGTTTGTGTGTCAAGTCATCCTGAGATAAGAGGTCAGCATTGTCACAGGCCAGCCACCACTGATTAGGCACTTAGCACACACACCCCAGGCACACAGAACAGCTTTCCTTATACCATCGTGGGAAACAAAGGCAGGTCTCTTCTCCCTTCGTGACCTTTAACACCTTAAGGGCTATGTAAAGGTCACACAGGTGGCAAGGTATTTTCCAACTCTGATCTGTCTCTCTGCTCTGTGAATATGCCACCCCCACAGACACTCAGCCATCCACCTGAGAGGCACAGTCCTGGAGCTGCTGACCTGGTTACGAGCAGAGCCCTGCATCACCACTGCAGGCCGCACAGAGAGGGGGGGCACTGGCAGCACTGTGACAATCATCCATTCTGGCCGAGCATAGCGGGGCTCCATGCCCAGCACAAAACATTCCTCATCTGAGATTCGTTTGAAGATTTCATGCACTCGCTCTGGACTCAGAAGGATTTTCTTTTCCTGGGAGTCCTCATTAACATGCTTCCACTCAGCATATAGCTCTAGGCCTGAGCGCCGGATCCGAGGTTGATATCGCCCACAGCCGCCGTGGCCCTTCCAAATAGAAAGAGGGGCTGGTCAGAGCCCAAGTCAGGCCATTTCCTACCACACGAGGCTACCCTTCCTGTTCTTGTGTTCTCCAAGTTCTTCTGATTCTTCTGCAGCCTCTTGTCTTCCCTCCAGGTCTCTACGTCCACCTCCCCAGACCCCTCCTTCCCGTAGTTTCTGCCAGCCCTGGCCACCTTCTCTTTGGTCAGATCCTCATCGCCCTCAGGCTGCTCCACACCGAACTTGTTGTCCATTTCCTCCCCACCCTCGCAGATGTTTTTGCCCTTGCAGAGGTCATAGACATGTGTAAGTCGCTTCTTGGGCTGCCCTTTGGACTTGGCCAGGATGTCTTTGATCTTTGGGTTGTTCTAGGGAAAAGACAGAGCAAGATTAGTTGGAGTGTTTCCCTACCCATCTAACCTGTGGCCTCCCTCCCAGGCCAGGGCCTGTTTCCTACTCACAGAGTCTACGAGCAGCTTAGAGCAGAAGAAACAGACACAGCGCAAAACCTTCATTGTCTTCACCAGGAAGCCCACATGAAATACAGGCTTGGCCAGTTCAATATGGCCAAAGTGGCCAGGACACTCTGTCATGTTTCCTGTAGGAACATGCAATTAATAATTTTCAGCTCCCCCTCATCCCAAAGACCATTTCTTCAGGTATCCTGCCCTAGCTCTACTTTGTTTTTTTTTTTTAAAAAAAAAAGAATAGAAAGGGCTGGGGATTCAGCTCAGTGGTGCTGCCCAGGCCCAAAATTGTGAGTTTGATCCTCGGTACTGCCAAAAAAAAAAAAAAAAGAAAAGTAGGAAAAACTTATTGAGAAAAAGATAGCTTCTAAGACAGAGGGTAACTGGTGTGGGCTGTTCACCCACCACTTTTCAAAGGTGTTTTATAGGGCAAAGCCACAGGTGAGGAAGGTACAAACGACATTATAGTATAGGGCCCAATGGAAAATTTTAAGTTGGACATGAGGTGGGACAAAACCATGATCAACCGATAAGATTACAAGCACAGTTACCCCGGTAATACTGAATAAACAGGAATGAAGTGGGAAAATAAGTTCTGATTGTATTTAGAGACCCAAGCCATTCTCCTTTCCTTCAGAATCCCTCCAGTACCCAGCACTCACCTGCACATGTCTGGCAGCGGCCAGTCCGCTCAATGACCCCCTGCCTTGGATCCATTAGCCCCCCAAGCTTGGGGCGGCCTCCCTCAGTTGTCTCTGGGTATTTGATACCACCTTCTGTCACAGACATCCGCTTCTGCAAAAAAGAAAACCAAGTAACAACTAAACAGGCTTCCCAATTTCCGTCCTTCATGGCTAAGAGAGACCAAGGAAATCCTAAATCACAGCTTATTCCAGTTACTGTATTGGAAGGGTTGCATGTACTTGACCATTTTTTTTTAGGTTTTTTGAGACAAGGTCTCGTTTTTAGGTCAGGCTGGCCCTGAGCTCAGCCTCACACTCACATCACAGCAATCCTCCTGCCTCTGCCTCCTAAGTGCTGGGATTACAGGTGTGAGCCACGACGCCCGGCACTGTGGTATGTGGTGCTGATTGCTGGTGAATCTCCATACCCAGTACTGTATGTGGTTGCCAGGGATCAAACCTGGGTCCTTGCACTTGCAAGACAGGGGCGGGAACCACTGAGCTAAATCCCCCGGCCCCTGCATCTACTTGACCTTTGACCCCATACAAGCTACCTACCTCTCTTGTACCCCAGAGTGGGTTGAATTCTATGTTATCGGCATCCATGGGTTTTTTTTTTTTTTTTTTGGAGACAGGGTCTCGCTTTGTAATTCAGGGGGGCCCTGAGCTCAGCCTAGAACTCATAGCAATCCTTCAGCCGAGTGCTGGGATTACAAACATGAGCCATCACACCCATATGCCTGGCACTGTGGTATGTAGTACTGATTGTTGGTGGGGGTGAGTTCACCATGCCCAGCATTGTTGTTGTATGTGGTTACTAGGGAACAAACCCAGACCTTTGTGCTTGCAAGGCAGGTGCCGGAACCACTGAGCTAAATTCTCAGCCCCCACAGTATTTAACCATAGAAATAAATTTTAAAAACTTCAAAGAAAGGGAAAAAAAAGCCCAATGCCTCATTTCTTCCAAGCACCAATCCAGTGTGGTAGTACATGCCCATAATCCCAGCATTCAAGGAGGCTGAAGCAGGATTACAAGGTCTTTCCATGGACCTTGGCACACGCTTGTAATACAGAACTCATGAGGTTGAAGCAAGAGGACCGCCCCAAGTTCTAGGACATCCTGGGCTACATGGTAAGACCTTATCTCAAAAAAAAAAAAAAAAAAGAAGAAGGCCTGCAGCTCAGTGAAATGACAGTAGGTGCTAAACAGAGCCCAAAAAAACTTGGACTCAATGAAGCTAATTCACTTCAGGGAAAGTGGGAGATGGAAGAACTCAGAAGTATAGTAGTGATTACAGTACAAGTGATTACAACCACTGGACTAGAGGTAGTCAAGGCAAACTTTCACACACAGAAAACTAGATTAAACCTTCCACGGGGATTAATCTCAAGAAAGACACACGTTGATAAACCAAGACCTTCACAATGAGCTCCAATCCCAGTACACTTTTTATTTTGAGACTGGGTCTTGCTAAACTGTCAAACTGCCAAGTTGCCTAGGTTGGATTTGAACTTGAGATCCTCTTGCTCTGGCCTCTTAAGAGTGCTTGGATTCTGAGTATATGCCACCATACACAGCTACAACACATCCTTTTGATTCAAGCTGATTTATCTTTTTAAGGTACCAGGGATTTAACTCAAGGGAGAAGTCTAGTACAGTTATGTCCCCAGACTTTTTAAATATAATTTGAGGCACGGCCTTACTAAATTGTTAGAGCTAGCCTCAAACTGCAATTCTAGGCTAGGAGTGCAGCTCAGTGGCACTATGCCTGCCTGGCAAGTACAAAGTCCTGAGTTTAATGTCTGGTACCACCAAAAAACTGCCATGCTGCAGTGTGCTCAGCTGATTAACTCTTATCTTCACAACATAAACAAGTATCACTGCTTCCTTTTACTTATTTTGGTTCTCTGAGACAGGGTCTCACCGTGTAGCCCAGGCTGGATTCAAACTTATGGCAATCCTCCTGTGTCAGCCTCTCTATTTATTCATGGAGAATGAACCCAGAACTTTTGCACTGGACCACCTCTAGCTCCTTCTTTATTCTTTTTTTTTGAGACAGGGTCTCACTTTGTAGTTCAGGCTGGCCCTGAGCTCAGCCTCAAACTCACATCACAGCAATCCTCCTGCCTCTGCCTGCCGAGTGCTGGGATTACAGGCGTGAGCCACCACGCCCGGCACTGTGGTATGTGGTACTGGTTGCTGCTGGGCGTGAGTCTTCACACCCAGTATTGTATGTGGTTACCGGGAATCGAACCTAGACCCTTGCGCTTGCAAGACATGCGCAGAACCACTGAGCTAACTTCCCGGCCCTCCTTCTTTATTCTTACTAGTACGTGTTTATAATACATAATGATCACTTTCTTTTTCTTTTTGTACTGTGGGTTGAACTCAGAACCCTGCACTTGCCAGGCAAGTACATCATCACTGAGCTATATACGCAGTCCCAGGGATCATACTCTTCATGGGAGCTCTTACATGTACACAACACATTTTAATTTTTTTTTTTTTTTTTT
>PVIR01024713.1:0-25319 GCA_004026965.1 Petromus typicus | reverse complement strand
AGAAATTTTGCAAATGCATAGAAACTAAACAATACATACTGCTTTTAATTTTTTTATGTATGGTACGAGGAATCGAACTCACTTGCTAGGCAGGCGTGGCACCACTGAGCTACCTCTCTGGCCCCATATTGCTTTTAAATAAATAAACAAGAGATTAGAAGAAGTAATTTTAGAAGAAATCAAGAAAGAAAGATTCTAGAACTCTACAGTAATGCCAAGACTGGGAACATAGCACCAGTGGCACAGTGACTGCCTGAAGCCTGAGGTCCTGCGTAAGATACCTGGCACACTAGTAAGGTGGTATAACAAATCAGAGTTTGTGGAACACAGTGAAAGCAATTCTAAAAGGGAAAAAATATAGCTGTGGATGCCCATGTCATAAAAACAGAGCAAGCCCAAATAACCTAACATTGTACCTCAGGGTCCTAAAAAACAAGAACCACCCAAACCCAAAGCTAGTGTAGAGAAAAAAACTACAAAGATCAGGGCAGAAATCAATGAAATAGAGATTAAAAAAAAACAATCAATAATTGTTAGAATTAGTTCTTCAAAAGAACAAACAATAGACAAACCCATAGCTAAAAAAAGCAAAGACTCAAATTAGTGCAATTAGAAATGAGAAAGGTGAAGTTACAACAAACATTGCTAAAATAAAAATGATTTAACAACTACCTTGCAAATCTGTATGCCAACAAATTGTATAATTCAAAAGGATAGATTCCTAATACTGTGCATATGAGATTGGTGCAACAAAGGAAGAAGTCAAATTGTTCCTTGCAGATGATGTAATCTTATATATAGAAGGCCCCCAAAAAATCCACCAGAAGACCTGTAGAATTAATAACCAAATTCAGTAAAAATTAAAACTCTAAGAATCCATTTTATCCCATAAAGAATGACCATCATCAAGAAATCAAATAAGTGCTGGCAAGGTTGCAGGGAAAATGAACCCTTCTACCTTGTTAGTTGAAATGTAAATTAGAACAGCTGCTATGGAAATCAGTACGGAGATTATTTTTTACAAACTTAGAACTAGAAATTCCATTTGACCTAGCAATTACATTTCTGGAATAGTTAAAGGCATCATACTACAGTGACACATGCATGCCTATGTTTGTAGTAGCACAGTTCATAACATCTAAATCTTGGAAATGGCCTGTGTGTCCATCAGCAGATGAATGGACAAAGAAAATGTGGTATTTAGACACAATGGAGTGCTACTCTGCCATAAAAAGATGAACAAGTCACGTATAAGAAAAGGGTGCAACTTGACACCATAATGTTAAGTGAAATAAATCAGACACATGAGCTTAACTATCATATAGTTTCTCTTATGTGAGGAAGTCAAACTACAAACTAAGAGCAAAATCAGGGCCAGGGAGGCAGGGGATTTAGCTCAGTGGTTCTGGTGCCTGTCTTGCAAGCACAAGGACCCAGGTTTGATCCCCAGTAACCACATACATCAATGCTTGGCATGGTGATTCATGCCCACAGCAATCGGAA
Organism: Petromus typicus; assembly: GCA_004026965.1. Lineage (NCBI taxonomy): Eukaryota > Metazoa > Chordata > Mammalia > Rodentia > Petromuridae > Petromus > Petromus typicus. The sequence goes on along the minus strand of PVIR01024713.1, from coordinate 23,816 downwards.
CCACATACCACAGTGCCGGGCGTGGTGGCTCACGCCTGTCATCCCAGCACTCGGGAGGCAGAGGCAGGAGGATTGCTATGATGTGAGTTAGGCTGAGCTCAGGGCCAGCCTGAACTATAAAGCGAGACCCTGTCTCAAAAAAAAAAAAAAATAGGGCCAGGGATTTAGCTCAGTGTTTCTTGCATCTACTTTGTGAGCACAAGGTCCTGAGTTTGATCCCCGGTAACCACATACCACTATGCTGGGCATGGTGAATCATGCCCATCAGCAATCAGTACCACAAACCACAATGCCAGGAGTGGTGGCTTGAGCCTGTAATACCAGCACTCAGGAGGCAGAGGCAGGAGGATTGCTGGGAATTCGAGGCTTGCCTGGGCTACATAGTGAGATCCTGTCTGGAAAAAAAAAAAAAAAAAGAAGAAAAGAAGGAGGAAGATAGATCTTTCTTACATGTGAAGGGGATCAAGAGATACAAGAGGGAGTGGGGAAGGGGAAGGAGATAAAGAAAGGAATTCTTTCTTTGGTATGTGCATATACCAGCTTCAACAAAGAATGTAAACATTACTGGAAGCATGGACTAACAAATATTTTATATATTAAGTAAATAAACAGGAAGGCAGACAAGGATTGAAAACACAGCTTTGGGCTGGTGAATATTGGTGCAAGTCTTTCATTACAGGCTGATATCTTCTTTTTTTTTTTTTTTAATTATCTTTATTGGTACATTAAATATACACATCATGATTGCACTCCATAATGGGGATTTGTACCAGTATAAGACACAACTTAATTCTCATTTTTTCCCATAGCCCCACCCACCCTACCACCCCCCCCCATATATATAAAATTTGTTTCCTTACTTTTTTGTTACAATCTCAATGATATCTTCTTAATGTTGGGTGGTACATCCATCCGTTTGACGGCAGCTGATTGAACTTACTAATTGCTTTTAACCAGTGGAACATGAGCAGATTCCCTATGTGGGCAAAACTTTAATGTTCTTTGATAGACAAATAGGCAATATCCTTGTGGTCCTTTTGGGATGTGTCTTTTAGATGTGTTTGAAGACTAACTTGCTAGTTGGCTAATGAATGGTCACTCCCCAGCTACTCAGTCATGCTGGACTTCCCATCTAACGATAAATTAGATCTGGTTAGTTAGAAGAGAATGTGCCTTAGGCAGAAGCTCTAGAAACAGTCCTTTTATTTGGATGTATATTTTCCAATATGATCCTGAGCTTAGGAATATTCTGGGTATTGGCACATCCCCCAATAGAACTACCAGGTGCTTTCTTGTCTAGAGATGGACTCCCAAAGAACCAACTGTGTCTGACTCCTGCGGATTCGAAGGAACTGATTCTGGCTGGAAATAATTCCTAGGCAGAGGAGGAGCTAATCCCAGAGAGATGGCTTGGTCTGATCACCCTACACCAGGACCCACTGGGATGATCTGTAGAATTGTACAGAGGGATATGTAGAGGCTGCTAACTAATAATGGCTACTCTGAATTCTACTTGTCCTAAGTGTATTAAGGAACTATTATCTTCACAGTACTATGTAGTTTTTACTTGTTTACATTTTTTAAAATCAGGAATTGAGCTCATCTGTGAAAAAGACATTGATCTGGCAGCCCAGGTGCAAGAGCTACTGGAGTTTCTCCACGAGAAGCAGCATGAATTGGAACTCAATGCAGAGCAAACCCACAAGCGGCTCGAGCAGTGTCTCCAACTGCGGCACCTCCAGGCCGAGGTCAAACAGGTGAGCCTGGCCCAAGGCCTGCCAGGTACTCAGAGCCACATCATGCATGTATGCTTTCAGCACCCACACTTAGGAGAGAGTGAGGTGAGGGTGAGTTGGGTTAATGGCTGAGAGCCGAGCTGCTGTAGCAAGTTGGTCCACTGTACAAACTTCCAAATATAAATACATTATCCCTCTCTCACAAGGATGTAAAATTAGAGCTTTCCCAAATTATCTTCTGTTACTCAATCTATTCTCTTCTTCCCCTATGCTTGTTTCTTTCATATATCCATGGGAAATGCAAACTTTTTATTATTAAACTTACTCAGGCTTTAAAGCACGTTGGTTAATCTGTGGCATTGTATTGGCACCACATAGTTGATAGTCATTAATAAATAACAGTTGCCATCATTGTTTCCAATGTCTATGTGATTCTTAACTATTTCTCTCCATTTTAAAGTTGACTTTAAAAGATAAAAGAATTCTTGTCTGTATGAGGCATTATACCAAGCATTTTACTAGAGGACATACTCAGAGCTCTGGGAATATACTGTATCAGCCAGTGGCACATTTGTCAGTATCACTATGTTACGAAAAGACCCCGTGGTAATTATTGTAAACATTATGAATGGAGAATTTTTTTTACAAAGTCAGATTGAAGGAATGAACATACAATAATCATTCTATTTCCATGTTCCCTCCAGAAGATACCTCCTTTGCATATGAACCCACTAAAGCTTCAAGGGGTCCCCAACAATGCTGTCACAATAATGAAGAGAGAACACACATGAGTCTCTCAGGGGCCTCCCATCAAGGGGAGGCACCACATATTTAATTGCAATGATTGCTGCTTTCTGCTCCATACCCTCCCTACCGCTGGTTCTTATGCAGAAGAACCCAAACTGTTCTGAGCAAAGAAACATCTTCTACTTTTAAGCACTTTTCTGTGGTCAGTGGTTGTTGCAGCTTTCAAGTGTAAATGTGTTGACTTAGTACAAGAGACAAAAATATATTTTATTTACCTATTGCTCAGTCTCTTGCATTCCAGATATTCCTTGCTGATCCCTATGTCATAGCACTACAGTTATTTGTTGCATTGAGCAAAATTATCTTTTCCACTTGCTTTCCTGATCAGTACTAAAAGTTATGCTAAAAGTCTCCGGTAAGGGCAGATAAAATCACTGAGGCCCATACAAGGTCAGATCACAGAACTACCATCCCAGTGTTCGTTGCTTAATTATACTGAGGTCACCTCTGATCTCTAGAGAGACATTCTATTCATGAGGAAATGAAAGTCCTATCAGACTGAGAGCAGTAGTGAAGTCTTAGCAACAACAATATTTCTTTTATGATCTTTTGTTAAAAGAACAGGAATGTGGGGCAAAATGCTATTATGCTTATTTTACAAACGAGGAAACTGAGGTACCATAGGATTAATAGTCTCTAGGACTTTTGAAATAGTTAGCTGAAAACTGAGCCCAAGCCTGCTAAGCCCAAGACTTGCCTCTATGAGGCCCTATACCCCAGCTGTTCCAGAGGCAGTGGAGAAAAGCCAGTGAGCAAAGCCCAGTCAGAAGCTCTCCTGGCCTGACCAGCACTGTGTCTGAGAAAGAAGCAAGCATGGCCTGCAGAGAGGCTGGCACCTGCCAGAGGTAAGCCAGGCTGCTGCAGAGCACAGTCTTCCTGTGCCTTCACAGCAGATGGCAGAAATAACCAGCCAAACACAACAGATGACAGAGAAATCATTCCTGTTTGACTTAGACATGAAATCTACAGCTTTGCATCTTTCGTCTGGATTTTATTTTTTGCTCCAGCATCAATAACAGAGTCCATTCCCTAATCGTGTTTTTTCAACTGATATTAAATGGAAATGAATTTTCATTGTCCAGATATACATTCTAAATAGGATGGGGCCAGAGATAATGATAGGTAGTTTGTCACATGGTTCACTAGACTGTCTATACATAAATAATCCTGTTTTCACTAATACCTGTACACATTCCATTCGTAACTGCAGTAGTTGGAGCACAAAAAGAAATTCTTCTGCAGGGTGGGGAAGCACCTCCTCCCTCGCATGGCAGGAATGCCACCTGTACAAGAATGTTCAAGTCCAACTCTAAAGAAGCCTATAAAAGCCTTTGCAAAAGACAGTGGCTTTCACAGGAGCCAAGGGACTGCTGCTTGGTTACACCATCATGCCTCATTAGGTAGACTCCTTTTCCTTGTCAGCAAAGGCTCTTTCTTTAGGATTGGACTGATCCAGTTTCAGAGAAGTGATTTGTGTTTGATGGAAATTGGTATAGCAGGAAATATTGATTTGTAAACTGTTGATACACAGAAAAAAAGGAGTTAATTTAGATGTCAGTATTGATCAGTGAGGCTAAATTTAGATATTGACTTGAGAGTTTCTCTTGAATACAGTCTCAAGAAAAAAGAAAGAAGGAAACTTTAATTAAATGCCATTAGTGGGGCGAGAAAGGGAATGGACAATGACATGTCACAATACAACTCTGTTGTCAGAACTCATAGATTAAAGGTTTGGATTTGACATGTGCACCTCATGACCTGTGTACCTACACTAAAATTATATGCAACTGAAGTTTTAAAAAGTGGTGAAGCACCACACTAGCCTCAAAATCATCTTTAAATGTTAAGAACAAATGAAATTCATGAATGTAATTGATTTTCTTTCAGAGAGGTGATGTACGGCATTATATCTAAGATAGTTCCCACATCTCTGAAGAAATCCTGGACCTCAAAGAGAAATATCTCCCCTGGTTACAACATATGGGCCAAGTCCTTAGACCACACACGTGCCCCTCAAATTACTTTCAAGAACCCACACAATTCTCTGATTGCTTCTAGGAAAATTACTGCTCTGGTAAAGATGACCTCACATCTATTAAATAAATCAGCAAGACTTTTTTAAAAAGGACATAATGTGCATAAAAATAAATGAATTTCCATATGTATTCTTGCAGAGCAGTATATTTAACAGAAAAGAAGCTATGAAATGAAAATTCATAAAAATGAATTTTTAAGTTATTGGACTGCTTTTTTGGGAAAAAATGCTTTTCAACATTTGAATGGGATCAAGATGGACATTCAACAGTAAAGGAAAAAAGACTGGCCTGGCCTTCACTCCCGCGGAGACTATTGTAGTCAGTCCTAGTGTAAGAGAGTTGGGGCAGATTCAAAAGAGGGGAATCAACATGGGAATGTACTGACTCCCACAATGAATGTATTCATTATGTATTGCAAAAAAAGCAACTAAAAGATAGGAGCACTATCCTTTTGTTTCAAAGTAGAAATGATTAAGAGAACATATGGACCCAGTTAATCCATGCGCAGTCTAATAGACCATGAATTTTTAGAACTGAGAAACCTCAGAATTCTGATAGTCTCCCTGCTACCACCTGAGGAGCCAAGAATTTTTCTGTGGCTAGAGCTTCAGAAATAATGCCTTGTTATAAGTCATCTACAATATCAGGTCTTAGAATCTGAGGCTTTGGGTCCATGGCTTTATTGTAGATGTGACCTAAGGGACACAGTCCTATATAAGCAGTCTGCCCGGGCAACATTATCACTGGCCTAATCTGCCCGCTAAAGTGACATTGTCCTGTGTGGACATTCATGTCCTGTTACCCCAATCTGCTTTCCAGATTTTTTTTTTTTTTTTTTTTTTTTGAGACAGGGTCTCGCTTTGTAGTTCAGGCTGGCCCTGAGCTCAGCCTCAAACTCACATCACAGCAATCTTCCTGCCTCTGCCTACCAAGTGCTGGGATTACAGGCGTGAGCCACCATGCCCGGCACTGTGGTATGTGGTACTGATTGCTGCTGGGTGTGAGTCTCCACACCCAGTATTGTTATGTAGTTAACCCTGATCGAACCCAGGTCCTTGCACTTGCAGGACAGACGCGGGAATCACTGAGCTAAATCCCCAGCCCGCTTTCCAGATTTTGACATATCTGAGCCTCCTTGGTCTGAGGAAGTAATAGATAGCATTTTCAGGCTGACCATTAATCTAGACTGATCTGAATTCTTGGCATAGCTCTTACATTTCTAAGCAGAAGTATTACTCCAATTTCTAATTTCTACCTACCCCATTTTCTCTGTAGTCCTAAAGGTTCAGAGGCATTCTTTAAATTTTGAAAAAAGTATAAGATGTTAAAGCAGAAAATGACCTTTAAATATTATTTAACTCATAGACAAATTGTTGCCTCACATAATTTATTGATATAAAATGTTAATGTTATGGTTTGAAACACTACTTGTACACTAATGATTTCACTTTTTCCTTTACCCTTTGCTTTGGGCAAGTAAATGTTCACATTTTACAGATAATAAAACTGAGCCTTAGATTAAATAATACGTTCAAGATTACACAGGTTGAGGACAGTCTATTTTCTTATTTTAGTTACAATATTTCTTCTACTGCCTAGCACACATTCGGATGCTTTTGGGAGACTAACAAGTGTAAAAACTAGAAAGATAAGAGATCCCAAAAGAAAGTTAAACTAAAATATTGTCAGTGATAAAAAAAAATATAAAGAGTACTTGCAACAATCTAGGAAACCTACACTGGATCAGAATATGCCAATGATGTCATTCATATTATTAAATAGAGCTTGATATATTTAGTTTTTGTCTTCTTGAGAAAAGTATAATGAAAAAAATCACAGTGTTATCCACCAAATTTTGTGCAAACACTAGTACTAATACTAATAGCATCAGCATCTTCAAACTTTGTGTTTTCCAATATGATTGCATCAGCCCTGCAAAGCAATAAAGGAAAGTACGACTGTATTTTACAAATGAGAAGACTGAGATCAGAGAGTCTAAATGATTTTTGCCAGATAGATAGCAAAGTCATATATGGTGACTTCACATTTTATGTGCTTTCTGTACTTTGCCAGTTTTACTTCTAACATTGATTCATTGCTGGCGATCAGATTCAGCCTCAATTCAAATCCTGGATCTAAACTACCATGCGTTTTCATTTTCCTAGAATCAAATATTTAGGACTTCAAAGTCTTAGCATGCTTTTATAAATGGCGTTGAAGAAATAAAATGAACAAGGATATGGAATGAATCAATAAAAGAAGTAATAACACTAATATTTCTAAATGCAAAACTGGCAAATGGGTATCCCCAGCACCATAGCTATAACGATGTTTCCAGTTGGCTGGAACTAGAGAGAAAATATTCTTGCAAGACTCAGGAGGCCCACGCAGAGCATTGCTTTGTGATATATATGGAGAAAGTGTTTCCCTGACACCCCCAAATGAATCTCCAAACTAGGCAGGATACAGTAAAACACTGTACAGGGACATAGTTCAAAATACACATGAAGAGTTCCATTTTCCAAAGAAAAGGATCATTTGGATATGCATTCTATGAATGCTGGTATTCAAACTAGCAGGCAGCTTTTCAAAATCATTAACACCTCTAGCCAGCCAGCCATGATCCCCCAGGGACAGCAGGGATTTCACACACACACTCTAAGCAGTTATCTTGTATAACTAATTACTTCACAGAATAGCATCTCATCCACAGTCTGCCAGACTGGCCAAGAATTAACTTCTCAATCCAACAAGCACAGCTCCAGCAGGATTTGTGCCCCAGTGTTATCTACACAAAATAAGGGATCTATCAGCTTATTCCCCAGGGAAAGTTTGAGAGATACCTATGAGAGTCAAGGCAGAAGAGCAGGGTTCATGTATTCCAGTGCTCAACACAGTGAGGTTGTGGGAAGAAAATCTGAAATAGATTGTGGTGTCTTCTCCTTTGCCAAGAAGTAACAGGTGGATGATATTTACTAACATTGAAATTTCAGAACTTTATTTTTCATCAAGAAAAATTCAGATCCCTAGAACTGAAGATATTTGACAGACCTCTCAGGTAGGTTTATAGAGCCTAACTCTTTCACTGGATTATTTTTGCTTATTCTACTTGATCTAGACAGTGCTGTTTCTTCTCCTACCCTAATATTTCCAGACTGATCTTTTTTCCTCCAATACTTCTCACAAAGGTCACCTAGAAGTTGTATCAAGCCTAGCAGTAACTGCTAAATAATTTGACTGTAGTGTACTCCCCCCTTTTTTAATGATCCACTGTGTGAATTTTTATGCTGTTTTGCTTTTATTCTCTCTTGTTTACCTATGAGAGCTGTCCTCTTAATTGTTCTATAAGGCAGAGGAGGTTCGGCCAGCCCAGGAATAACAGGATATTCTCCATTACTTTCAAAATATTGCCGAGCTGTACCCACTATATGCAAAGCACTGTGGTAGGCACCCTGTGAGATTAAAATATGACCAATAGATTATCCCAGTTTTCAGAAATTTTACAGTCTGAGAGGGAGAGGAAATGTAGGTTGAAATAACTGAAGTAGAAAGTCTGTGGTGATTGCTATAAAGTTGGGATGTATAAAGCTGTGTGGTTGTTTTAGATGAGGATACTGTTTCCAACAGGAGTGTCTAGGTATAGGAGAGTCCAAGAAGCTGCTGTTACTTGAACTGGGCCTTTCAAAAGGGAAAGGGATAGCCATAGTTAAAATGTATTTATTTATACCATTGTATTTAATTAGTTACATATAAATACAGCCAGTTAAGTAATGCTTAATTAAGTAGGTGAGGAAATTTGTACAGAAAGGTGATGAAGGGAGGAAATAATATACAAAGCCAGCAGTGAAGTTGGTGTGTAAAATAAGCTTCTCAGAGCACAAGGTTATAGAAGAGTTGGGACGGTGATCATGAAGACCCTAGCCCAGGATGGCGATGCATGCCCGTGATCCCAGCTTCTCAGGAGGGTGAGACACTCTGGGCTCCATAGATGCAAATTTGAGGCCACCTTGCACTGCATAGTTAGACTTCATGTCAACAATAAGAACACTGAGAAGACAGGTTTTTGGGTTTTTTTTGTTTTTTGTTTTTTGTTTTTGAGACAAAGTTGACATAGAATTTGCTGTATATCCCAGACTAGCCAGAAACTCAGTGATCCTCTTGCCTCAGCCTCCCTCGTGCTGGGAGTATGGATGTACTCCACCACCCAGCACCATCACTTTTTAATGTGCTGTTTTGAGACAGATTTTCACCAATTCACTAAGATGCCTGGGCTGATCTCCAGCCTATGACCTTCCTGCTTCTTTCTGCCAGATTTCAGGGATTACAGACATGCCCCACCACATGTGGCTAACTAACGGTCCTCCTTTTACAGAGTCCCTGACTGAAGTGCCGCTCAGAAAAGGCAGGAACTCTCCTGGAAGCTGCTGCAGGCCATTTAACCTGTGTGCTTGTCCCAACTCCCTAGGTCCTGGGATGGATCCGCAATGGAGAGTCCATGCTCAATGCGAGCCTGGTCAATGCCAGCTCTTTGTCGGAGGCAGAGCAGCTGCAGCGGGAGCACGAGCAGTTCCAGCTGGCCATCGAGGTAACACCCAAATCTGGCTGCACTGTCTTCAGTCCCCTCTTTGTTCTGTTCTTCAGATAGGACCGTCTCTGACACGTGGGCCCCTTAGTCCTTCTAGTGCAATGGCCCTGGAGCCTCCTGGTCCCCCACTCTCAAAGAGGAAGCACACACAGGGGCCACACGTCCCCTGGGAGGCCCGCTCTCACAAGTCAGGTATTCACAATATAGATGAGACCTTTCACTGGTGCCTTCTGCTTTAGGGAGCTTTTACACAGTATGGACTGTGCACCAGGAGAAAAATACAGAGCTGGCAGTTTAGAAGTTACTTCCAATTGAAGATCACATAAAACTGAAAATAAGCAAATCAGTAGGAAACTGGTATCCTTTTTTACAATATGTAGTTGATAGATGAAAGTCTGCCTTTTAACCATGTATGCCAAAGATGAAACTTTTTGAATTTTTTCATTGAATTCATATGTTACCCAGAAAAATTCAGAGAATAAGAATTTGAAAACATTTCATTGTGTTCCATTGTTAGGGAGATTCCACAAATGGACCCTAGGTCTGAGGATTTAGCTCTGTGGTGCCACTCCTGCCTTATAAGCACAAGGTCTTGAGTTCAGTGCTTGGGAAAAAGAGAAAAAAAGTTAAAGAGAAAAAATGGGCCCTAGACATTGAAAGGTTAATAAGGACCATGAGCATCAGAGCAGCTTGCACTAGATAATTTGCCTCCATAATGCGGTAGAAGTCACAGTTTAAAACTTAACTGCAGCTAAAATTTCACCAAATAGAACATTTTCAAAGCCTAAAATAAAACTTCACTCATGATAACCTAATATATATAAATGCTGCCTTGCTTTAAATGACACCTTTAATTATCTCTTATGCTGCTAGGGCAATGTCTGTCCCTACGAGACCTAAACTGATTGCTTTACAGTGGTGTGGGGAAGAGAGTAGGAAATGGGACAGGGAAACTATATTAAAAATAAAATAAGTTCAGTACCAATGGGAAAAGAGAGTGAAAACTTTACATTCGCATTCTTCGCGGTTCATTTAGAACTTGGCCCATTTCTGAGTGTATAAAAACTGAAAACATGTTGTTTTCTTTTGAAAAGTTAGTGTTGATGAGAATTTGGTAAACAGTGATGCCAAAATAATAAATTTTTGACTATCATGCCCCCAGATGATTTTTGATGTTAACTTTAGTATTTATTGATTTTAGCTATTTATTTCTTTATGCATAAAAGTAAGTTAAGATGAAGGACATGGTGCCAAAAGATGCTTGATATATTCTTAGGAACCTTTACTGGTTCTAGAAATACTATCTGTTATTTAAGATTTAAAAATAAGTAGGAGGTGGAGATTTAGCTCAAATGGTACTGTGGCTACCTTGGAAGCACAAGGGCTTGAATTTGATCCTCAGTACCCCTCAAAAAAATAATTAAAATTTTTTAAAAAATAAGCTATGTTTCATGCACATCTTGAGCAAATCACTTTTGAAGGAGGAATTAACCAGAGGAGAGATTTTACGACTCAGCTCTTTCTACTGCAGACAACTGATACCTGAAAATTCAATAACTTTAGGGTCTCTCAGAAAGGCAGAACAAGGGTGGGGTTATATTCGGGCACACGGTGCTTCAGGTCCTGTATACAGAGGCAGCAAGGAGGGCTTGACAGTCAGGCCAGTTTCCAAGGAAGCCTGACAGAGACAAGACCGCACCTCGCCATTCTCCTCCCTATTTATCTTGAGTGAGAGGCTTACATTCCTCTGTCAGGTGACAATGCTAGTGCCTTCATTTAATGTCCAGCAAGAAAGACCAAGTGGATGACAGGCCTGAGCATCTCAGTGGCTGACAGGAAATTGTGAGCCAATGCTTTCGTAATGCTATTGAAATGACTCAGCCCCATATGGCCTTGTGTACAGTGGGTGCTAATTCTGGTAGATGCCACTCACTCTTAGGACATAAAGGCTCACTGGGCATAAATGTCTCCTAATGAGCCCTAGTTTCTATGGAAGTACAACTTGGTCAAGTATTCTTGGAATAGATGCTGAGCTATAGATGATTCTAATTTGGTGTCTGTGGCCTCACAAGGCCTAGCAGAGCAGACGAGAGCCCTGGAGCACCTTGGGAGTAAGAAGTAGGCAGAGCCTGTGCCGTGGCTAGAAAAACAAGGAGCATAGAACCAATTTTGGCATATGCACCTTCTCCAGAGGGCCTGTACTTCTTTTTAAGTGTACACCTGGCACTGCACCAGGAGAGAAATATATCAAGGAAGAAATAAACAGTATTAAAAGGAGTGTAAGTAGTCTGATTTGCTTTATCTTGTCTGGATGGTGTTAAGGAAGCCTTTATAACGACTGCTCTCAGGGAGTACCATTTGTCTTCTGGAAAGCTAAGAAAGAACCCTGAGCCCCATCCATTGGTAGGATGATCATACTATTTATTAATTTTATTTATATATATATATTTTTTTTTTAAACCAGGGATCAAACTTATGACCTTCTGCTTGCAAGGCAGCAGAAAATGACCTTCTGCAGGCACCAGAACCATTGAGCTAAATCCCTGGCCCAATCTTACAATTTATTATGCAAACAGAGACACTTTTAAAAGTAGAGGGAAGAATTACTGGCAACTAAGGCAGAAAAACAGACATATACATGAATAGTCCTGAGCAAACTGAAATATCTGCTAACCCTGGCCTGAGTGGCCTTGTCAGATTGAGGCTTTGGTCTTCCCAAAGAAGCCCAGAATGTTTACCTGAAATAGCTCTGGTTTCAGACTTCCCCAGACTCATTCAGAATGCACAGCAGTAGCAAACCCAAATTATTATTTGTTAGTGCCCAAGAGACAGCAGGTATATCTTCAAATACTTCATGAACTTCATAGAGAGAAGCTCAATTTTTAAAATCCATTTTTATTTGAAATCCTTTTTGGTATTTATATATATATATATATATAAATAAAATTTTACAATATTATTATATTGTTAGTTTATAATTATATTTTATAATTTATTATATTATTATATATTATAAATATTAATGTATTTTAAATATTATGCCAAAAATAGAGTTAAAGCCAAATAATATATTCAGTTGATTCACTTAACTTTTCTTCCATGTATTCCCACTAAACATTAATGCCCTTGATAATCCACATCTTAAAGTTATAGCCCTCAACAGGATTAGATAATAGGAAATAAAAGTAAATGGAAAATAATAGCTTTAGTTTAGCAAGGCAAAGATTATACCATATGAAAATGACTTTATCATTTAGGAAATTAGAAGAAGGAGTTCTGAGGGCTATTAGGTGATAATGCATCTCACAATAAGAAAGAGAATTTTTGACATAGAGTAAATTATAGGAAAATCCAGGTTACTCCAGCCCTCTGAGAGAAAAAGATGGAACAGCTCAATGATGACTATTATGTGCTGGTTTTATATATTGAGGAAAGAGTAGATAATTGTCACAATCATTTCTGTGCATCTGTTGGACCCTTATTCCAGTGATCATTTTTCTAACTCTGAAGGAAAAATAATATGGTGCTGTAGAGTGAAAAGAACAGAGTCTGGGAAGAGGTCAGACCTGAGTCTTATTCCTGGTTTTGTCACTTTCTTGGTCATAGACCTTTGAGTAAGCCATTTATCCAATAGAACATCTGTTTCTCAATTCTGAGATGGGAAAAAAAATTATCTACTATGTAGTGATATTAAGAGAACTAGAAAATATGTGCGTAAGCACGGAATGTACCCTTAGATGAATGGTAGCTATTTAAATGACTTTTCAAATATCCTTGCCTAGAGCTTCACGGTCTAAGTAACAAGATTCAGCCAAGTTAGGTGAGTGAAAAAGATCAGCTAAAGAGCAGTTTTCAGTGAGTCTCAGGCCTTCCAAAAAGTCTACCTGTGTTGAAGGTGGGTCCAAAAAGTCTACCTGTGTTGAAGGTGGGTCCAAAAAGTCTACCTGTGTTGAAGGTGGGTAGACTTACAGAGAGCGTCAAAGGAAAGCTGGGTCACAGAACGCCCAGGTGTCCACCAGAGGTAGTGGAAGGAGGCTGGCCAGGGGGGCATGGACACGGCATGCTCCCAGTGGTTTATGGAAAGAAGTAGCAGCTGGTGATGTTGCAGAAGTAGTCAGAGGGAATTTAGTGTCAGCCTTCGAAGTTTGGACTTAATTAACTTTATAGCAATGAGGGGAAACATTCAAGGCTTAAAAAGGAGTGATACTTAAAACATAAAATCCAAATTTTCGAGCTAGAAAGGATGTTAGAAACCATCTGATAGAAACTCTTCCTAATACAGAGAACTAGAAAGGTAAAGGAGGAGGGAGCACCAAGAGTATAACGCAAAACGAGAGCATACGCTTAGCTTGCTGTGGCCCTGAGTTCAGTCACCAGCATGCGTAAAAGAGTGAGGCGGATCCCTGCGTGCCCTTTAGTTTACTCTCCAAGCTACATTCAGCAGTGAAGAGGCTGATGCTGACATAGTCGTCAGGACAAAGGGCTGACAAGGGTCTGCGGGGACCTGGGATGCTGGAGGAAGTCATGCTAGTGGAACTAGCTCCAACTCAGGAGAAAATGAACCAAAGCCAAAAGATGCTTGATAGACTGGGAGAAGAAGTAGGAAAGTAGAGACTGCAGTCTTAGATTAGGGCAAAGGGCAACTGTGTGGGGAATCCCAGAGAAGTACAGTGAAAATAAGGGCTCTAAGGACGCTAAACACACTGCCACCGGAGAGCACTCTGCACGGACCAGACGGGCTGAGGTGATGTCTGGAGTCCCTCCCTGGGCTTCCCAGCTGTCCGTCTTCCTTTCCAGCTGAACTGCACTGTCCGGAAAGTGCAGAGACCACATCAGTACTGCTCTGCTAGGCTGGAGTGATCCAGCACTGAGCCTGCAGTGCACTTAGCTCTTTCAGGTCCGCTGGGCTCTGGTGTTCTCGTGTAGATCATCCACACCAGTGCGTGGTCCTAAGAGATTGTGATCCCATTGATTCTCCCCCTACCGCCCAGTGGGGTCTCCCCACCTCCTACAGTTAATATGATCTCAGAGAATACGAAGCACATTTAGTCGGAATCAGAAAACATTAAAAAAATTAAGGGGTAATATATATATGTCCTAAAATCAAATGTGAGTATGTGCTGAGCATGTTATCTACTGTCCTGCTCAACGCCTCCAGTAAAGTAACTAAGAGAGGATGTGAGAGGTTCCTGTTTAGTTGTATTATCCTGCCAAATTTATTCCTTCTACTGAAACCCTTTCGAATGTTAATGTTTAAAATGTGTGTGCTGTTACTTGAAGTTCACATGACATGGAATTCTTTTTAGTATACTGTGTTTAATCTGTAAGATGCATCAGTAATCTCTGAAAATATAGTCATAATTTTATGATTAGCTTGAAAAGGGAATATAACTAATGAACCAAATCAAAGAGCAGACTGATACACTACTTCTGTTTATCTGCCTTAAAAATTAAGATATCCTTATATTCCAGAGAGTTACAAGCAGAAACTAAGGAGTAGGGGCAGGCGTTAGAGTCCTGAGTGATCAGATGATTAAAGTGTATGATATTCTTGCTTAAAATATGCTTTAAACAAGAAAATATTAATCATCTTGACGAAATGGATCAGTCATTTAAAGCTCTTTAACCTCTCTGCATCTTTCCACTCACGCCTCACTCCACCCCCTCCCATACCATGCCTGGGCTGTTCCCACGGACCTCTCTCTCCTCCCCTTGTGCCCAGTCCCTCTTTCATGCCACTTCCTTGCAGAAGACGCACCAGAGCGCCCTGCAGGTGCAGCAGAAAGCGGAGGCACTGCTCCAGGCTGGCCACTACGACGCGGACGCCATCCGGGAATGTGCTGAGAAGGTGGCCCTCCACTGGCAGCAGCTCATGTTGAAGATGGAAGACCGCCTCAAACTAGTCAACGCCTCTGTAGCCTTTTACAAGACTTCGGAACAGGTGAGGGATATGTGGGACTGCGGCTGGCTGGGGCTGTGTCCTGCCACCATCGAAGCTCTGCAGGAAACCCCACCAGGAGCAGCTCTCTCACAAAGCCTCTGAGCATGAAAGGGTGACTTGCACAGGTACTACACTTAGCTTCCTTGTCATCCTTTCCATTACAGAAGTGGACCGTGCGATGTGTTTCACACTCATCAGATCTATATGGAAGTGTCAAAGTAGAAAGTGGATATATGTTGAATGCTAAATTTGATTGATGTATCCATCAGCTTTCGCCACAATAATTCTATGTAACAGCCACTGCAAACTTGGTAATATAAGCAGTGTGCACTTATTTTTTGTGTGTGTAACTCCCTGGGATTCAGCTGTACTTGATAAAGCTAAGCTCCCGGCTTCTGTACTACATCCAGATCTGCTCCTCTGTCTCTTATCTTCCTTGACCAGCAGCTACTTTGAGCACATAGTTACAAACAGATGTATAGGAGTCCAAAATTCATTGTGCAAGAGCATTTCAAGTCTTTCTCTGTCACATTCTCTAACATCTCATTGGCTAAAATGATCGTGGGGCCAAGCCAACCCCAATAAGCCAATAATGCCTCCTCTGGAGCACAGGAGAGGAAAATGAATATTTGCTGAACAATAACATAATCTACCACACCAGGCATTACACATTAATTCAAAAACATATGGTTCTGCCATTCATAGGCTCCAATGTACTGTAGGAAACTCTCTCATTGGGGAACTGTGGGCCTAAGTCATAGGGTGGCATCACAGGAGATGCATGCAGTAGGGCCATCAAATGCAGCTACATCATCAGTATATCTGCACAACAATATTTATAAAGCTAAGATGATTTTTAAATGATTTGGATACCATTAGAGAACTCTTCATAAAAGGAGGCTAAATTGGGAGTAATTTTATTCACTGTAGAAGAGTTTTCTCATTGAAATTGCTCCTAGTAGAAGAACATCAGAAAAGCATTCCCCTCTGGGTCGTTTACAGGGACCTTGAAATGGAGCAAATATACCACGTCCACCAGGTCCTGCAGTCAGCGTTGTAGTCCCCATACTTCTTGGGCTTCTTCCTGTTACTTCAGAGAAAGTATATGCCTTTGATGGCCACAGAAGTAGAAGCAAAAGACTAAGATGATAAACAGCAAATCCCAGCAAGCTTTTTAATAGAAATTTATATACTGATTTTTAAGATTTATGTAGAAATAAAATGCAAATGCAGTGAACCTAGGATGCATAAAACCTAGAATACCCTAACAATCTCGAAAGGAAGAATAAAATTGGAAGTTACATTGCATAATTAAAGACATTCTGAAGCCATTATGATCAAGACAGTTTGTATTAGGATAAGCAAAGACGAAGTCTAACAAAACAGATCTACATATAAACACTTAGTTTTTGACAAAGAAGTTCAATAATGGGAAGGAAAGGGAGGAAAGTTCTTCCAACAAATGGAGTTACACAACTGAGTATCTATATGGAACAAATGCGAATCTTTTCTAATCACACACACAAATTTCCATGTGAGTTGGGTCAAGATGGTCAGGGGGACAGAGCAGTAGATCAAGAGTCAAGATATTTGACCCTAACCTGATTTTCCAAAGGTAACTTTACCTCTGTGGATTTTTGTTTTTTGTCTATTAAATTAAAAGATTTATACTCTGTTCATTTTTTATTTCTCCCAACTCCCAAATTGATTTGTTCTAAGTCCACTGCTATTAGGGGGAAAATCTCAAGTAGTCTTCTTCTTCTAAATGTTTCCACATATGTATAGTATGCTTTATCTCATGATGCAAGCCTGCCTGCAAGTGTTCATGTCTTACATAGAGAAGTACTAGAGGTGGGGCAAGACAAGCTTCCTTGAGACAGGCACTGACCTTCATGTGACATGGAAAGCCTGTCTGGTCACAGAGTTATCTGTATGAGACACCTTTAACTCAGTGAACTAACTCAGTGAACTTCATGCCCACACATCCTTCATCAAAAGGGATGACTTTCTCAGAGGAGGCCAAGGATAATTATACTACCCACCTCTGCTGCAGTATCTAAGAATGTATGCAAGTCTATTTCTACTGTCTGTACCCTTTCTATCCCTGATACTAGAGCTCCTTGAGTTTCCCGCTGTAGGACCCAACCTAACTTTCCCTCCAGACCTCCTTTGAAATGCTCCGCCCTCTTCTGGGGTCACTTACATGGACGTTCAGCCTGGTTTTCCCATATGTTCAGAAATGAGAAACTTTCTAACTATCTTTTAGGTTAACGCAAGCTAGTTTTTTCCTCTGAAAGAAATGTGCCTTCTGTAGTAGGTAGCCTGGAGATCTCACTGCCCTGTAGTAGGACCTTGGATCGTTTTCCCCAGGTGACAACACAGATGACTTTCATTGATGACTCACAAATCACCCAACAGAGGCAGTTTTCTCCCTTCCCTCTGCTTGAAGCTCCTTATAGCAGGATAAGATGGAGGACTGGGCAAGCCCAGTATCTTTTTTCAAATCCCATTTTATTCACTGCCTAGCTCATAATTATCCTGGGACTACAACAACATAATATAGATGAAACACTTTGAACCACCACTACCCCCAAATATACTGGTCTTCCTTTCTTAGTCTTCATGCCATTCTAAGGAGATGTCACCAACCCCCATATCAGCATTCAGCAATCAGCAGTAAAAAGATAATTCCAAAGTCCACATCTCCAGCTGCAATCTGTCTCCTGAGCTGTAGTCATGGGATTCGCACTACATGCTAGACTTATAGATGTCCCAGGGCCAAGACCTACTCCAAATACCCAGGCTAAGCTTCAAGTGGAAAATGTCACCATGTGGAGTTCTGCAAGCTGAGGATCCTCAGAGAACACTTTGTGACTGATAATCTACCGAGTCTTTTCCTCTTGACTCATTAGGTGTGCAGTGTCCTAGAGAGCTTAGAGCAAGAATACCGGAGAGATGAGGATTGGTGTGGTGGTCGAGATAAACTGGGGCCAGCGGCAGAGATCGACCATGTCATCCCACTCATCAGCAAACACTTGGAACAGAAGGAAGCTTTTCTGAAGGTCAGAGCACACTGTCATGTGAGGCCTCGGACTCCAGCCTTATTGCCCATGTCTGTCTGTCTGTCTGTCTGTCTGTCTTGTCTGTCTGTCAGTCTGCCTCTTTCTCTCTCTCACACACACATACACACATATTCATGTGGTCTTCCTGTCTTATTTTTCTAAGCAGGGAAAGGAGTCATGAAAAGATGTTGTCTGGTTAATTTGAAAGGCCACAAGGTTACACTCTACACATTGCTCTGTCTATGGCACTTGGTGTAGCACCAGGCTGTTAGAAGGCACCATTACTACCACCGTCAGTTAGGACAGCCTGATATCCCATGGACAGCACTTACTCGGAAAAATACACACGTCTCGCTCAGTCATCTTTGATTTATAAAATTAGCTTTTGATTGAAAGATATAAGCTTAACTGTAAAACGCTACTTAAAATATTTTAATAATGGATGATGCAAAATTTAGATTAAGAATACAATAAATTTAGACAGCCTGTATATTTATCAGCCTAACAATTTTCAGTGACTGATAAATACCAGGGTACTTATGCTCCTGTGTGGAAGTAGAAATATCCCCTTGGGATTTCTGGTAGAGGCCACACACCGCCCGAGAGGAGGCACAGACTGCTCTGCTGTCAGTGAAGTGGGGAGTCCTCCCGAGTGTCCCCCCCGGCCTTTCATCTCCCTTGTCCTTGTTCAGCCCCATCCACAGGCCCCATTTCCCCAGCTTTCTCACTTTCCCCCTCTGCTTCCCCTCAGGTTTTTATGCACTGACATGTTACCACCCATTTTGTGTAATTCTATAATTTAAATGTTTTTCTTGGTATATTCTCCACATAACCAGCTCTCTGAGTTTTATTTTTGTTCTTTTTAAGATCCCCTCCCCCTGCCTTCCTCCCATCTGTCTGGTATCTATCTGCACCTTTGTTAGTCAAAATCTTTAGTAGTCAACACTTACAAATATAGTTAAATAGAAAGTCTTCTGTACAGGGCTTATGATAATTTTAAAGTTTTCCTTATTATAACCAAAGTTTAAAACAAAATAATTTAAGTAGACTATAGCAAGGATTTTAAATAGAGGTAGGAAGATATTTCTTCAGAAAATTGTGTATTTTGAAGAGAAAGAAAATTATCTAGGATGATGTTTCATTCTGCAAACTATGGATTAAAAACTAGTGCACTAGCACGCAGAGGAGGAAAAGCGTACATTTTAGAAAAATGCAGAGAGTATAATCTCCAGAGAAACTAGAAGGGCTGTGAGTAAACATAGTTCTGCTGCTTTGTGCTGTCTAGCCTCCTGAGGCCTTCGCCCTGGGCGTCGGGGTAGCAGGTACAACCCGAGCTGTCTTTCAGCTTCTCCCCGGTGATGAGAGGCTTCAGGGTGGTACAAAGATGCATGTTACCGTTATTTGTTATAAGTGGGGCTTAACGGACAGACTGATTAGAAAAATGTTGATTAAAAAACTTCCACTGAGAGTTAGGATGTATGGTTAATATGTACATTTACTTCAAAATTTTTACTTTCTAAAGTCTGAATTAAACTAACGTTACCATGAGCTAGGCTCCCTGGGCTTACACCAGTGGTCATAGGAAAGGCGTTCTGGGAAAAGGAGAAATCTAGCTCAGGAGTAATCGTAAATAATGATAAATCACCATAGAAGTGGTCCAGGATTTGGCTGCTTCCGGTTTTTATCTGAGATGGAAAGGAAGAGGCACAGGGAAGAAAAGATCAGAGCCTGAGCCTCTTGAGTTGGAACTGCAGCGTCCACAGACCCGAAGAGCCTCCAGAGCCCTGTGCCTTCTGGATCCCGCCAGCACCTTCCTCCCCACCGGGCCCTCAAGCCCCTGAAAGGGTGGGAGGAAGACACCCTTGACTGGGGTCTTGCATTCCACACACCTGCGGGGCGCAGGGCCCTCACACTTTTGTCTCTCTCAGGCCTGCACCCTGGCACGGCGGAACGCTGAGGTGTTTCTCAAGTACATCCACAGGAACAATGTCAGCATGCCCAGTGTCGCCAGCCACACGCGGGCCCCGGAGCAGCAAGTGAAAGGTCAGTGAGTGACCTGCCAGGCCGCAAGTCACACCCGCGGCACAGATGGGAAGCCAGCCCCTGCCCCTGTACACCCAGCCTCTGTGCAGTCGTAAATTTCCCGAGAGAAGAAAAACCCTGAGCTGTGGTGGTGTGGGCAGTGATAACTGATGCAGTTTCCTAATGTGCATCAAGTAGAAGAATCAGAAAAAACTTTCCCCAAGCTTTTTCGTTTATCTGAGGGTGATAGACGCTGGCTTTGGCATGCGTGCCGTAGGCTCCTCAGCACTGGGCTAAGGCTGCACCGCCTAGCAGAGTTTTCTGAACGGATGGAAATGACCCACATCTACATAGGACAGTAGAATAGCCACTAATCACATGTGGCCAGTGAGCACTTGAAGTATGGCTACTGCAACCAAGCAACAAAATATTTCTTTGATATTTAATTTAAATGTCAACAGCCACATATAACCATAGCTAACCTATCAAATAGCACAATACAAGGGTATGTTCAACCCGGGAAGAAGGCATGGAGGGAGAATCATAAGACCAAGATCTAATCCTAAGTTGTCACTTATTGCCTGTGCATTTACAATTTAGTTTACATGTTTGAAATGAGGAGAATGCCTAGCCACTCACTGGTCAAATTGTGGTACCCAGATGAGCAGCACTGACGTCACTCAGGAGCATGTATAAGACACAGACTCTTAGGACCCACCGAAACCTACAGAGTCCAAACCTGAATTTTGGCAAGAACTGTCCCCCAAGTTGGGTGTGGTGGTGCACAATTGACATTTCAGCATTAGGGAGGCTGAGGCAAGAGTTCAGGAGTTTGAGGTCAGTCTGGACTACACAGCAAAATTCTATCTCAGAAAGGAGAGAACTCCCATAGCCTCTACATCTACCAATCCGTTTGTACAACCTCGATTTTTGTACATGTGGAGTTTACATAACTACTATTCTATGTTGCAATATCTTTCTGAATTCTGTAAGGTCCATAATTATATGAAAATATATATCGTTTAGAATTACTTATCATCTGATCACATTACCCTTAAATTACTGTGTCTTGCTGTGTTCGATCATTGCTCTGATCGACTGTGAGAAATTAGCCTCTGAATGAGTGAAGAGTTTAATACAGGCCACTTGTGACAGCAGAGATGCAGCCCTGGATTCCACGGCTGGGGAGGAAACCTGCGCTGACGGAGTGGGGTGTGGCAGGCAGAGGGGTGCAGGGCCTTCTTAGGTGAAGCTTTCCTCCTCTGCAGCAGCACAAAAGCCGGGAAGCCCGGGGAGGACTTCAGTTTGGGGCTGAAGTTCCCTCTGCAGAGGAGGAATGCAGACTTCCTTTTCCAGCTGTGACTCGGGTTTTGATTGAGAGCCCTGCGGGGCTGACGTTATGTCACCTTCTCCTTCCGGCACATTTCAGAACATATGCTCTGTCCTCCAAATGCAGATAGCAGCTCGAGTGAGGCCAGCTGCTGCTGAGACACACACCCCACCTACACTTGTAAGCCAAAGAGGGGCAGGCGCCCCGAGAGCCAGAGATGCCAGTGTCTTCCCGGCTGAGGGTAGATTTTTGCCCATATGAAATTCACAAGAAGGAAAAATGAAACCCTGGACTTCTTAGAACTGTTTTCTGATTTAGCCTCTGTCGGGCACGAGAGAAAGAGAGAGAGGAAAGCTCGATCTGTAATTAGCTAAGTTCTGTCTAGGACTCTCAGACAGAAGGAAGGAAGCACTCCCTCCGGCTGCGCAGTGGAGGCTTCCACCTGAGCAGGAACCTGCAGTCCCTTCGCGTGTTTCCTTTTCTCCTCCCGCCTGGATGCAAAGCCAGTGCAGCTAATGAAGTTTTTGTTCTGAGAGATAACAATCAGAATAGGTTGCTGCCTACCTGCCATGGCCGTACGTGTTCATCATTCAGGTGACCAGGTGTAGGCTGGGTTGGGCCTCGGTGCTAGGCTCCGCGGTGGAGTTGTACTTCAGACTGGCTACCAGGGACTGTACTGCAAGTGAGACTCTTGTCTGCAGAGACCTGGGTGGAAGGATAGCAGTTACCCAGCAGTTCTCACCACGGTGATGGCAGAGGTAGAAGCGGCAAGGTCAAGTCCACAGTCATATTTCACGCTCTTGCTTTTGTCATATCTGTTAACAACCTGTTTGCCAGAGAAAGTCATATGGCCGAGCCACAGATCATCCTGGGTCAAGGAGCACACCTCACCGTCCAGTACTGAGTAAATGTGGAGAATGGTGAATAGTTGGGCCCATGGAAGTTCTCAGCCTGAGAGAGGAGTATGAACAGATTCTGTCCCTCAGCGAAACCTCCAGGGGGCCATTGAAAGGAAACAAAGCCAACAAAGTCTTCTAAGTGCAAACACTGCAGTTCGGGTTGTGCCATCCTGGTGAAGCACACTAATGTTTTATACCCCCACGAGACCAAGATAGCTAGGAGTGCAGGCTATCTTTCAGCTTCTTAAGCCAGATCTTTCAGCTTCTCTTAGAATCAATCCAAGACAAAATGGAAATATGGGCCTATACAACATGTAGACATGTTCTAACCCAGCTCCCACAACCCAGCTCCCCTGTGCCCGCTGCTCAGAAGTCTCATAACTGACTGAGTCCCTGCTGTGTGGACGGTGGAGAAGTCCACGCCTGTGTTCTCCCCACCCCTGCCTGTACATTAGTTCTGCCCCTCTTCTAGATAATTTTCTGGAATACCTGACGGTCCCAGCAAAGTCCCTCCATGCTCATTAGGCTCTGTGGCTGAGTCAGGTACTACTTTAGAGACTGGTGCTCCCGAATGAATGTCTCTTAGGACCAAGATCTAACTTCGGTAAGAAGAGAATCAGGGTTGTCGTCAGTCACTCAGGGCCCTTCTTTCTCCCCCAGCTGACAAGATCCTCAGAAACCGGCTCTCACTCAGTCTCCCCACTCTCACTCCCCCGGGGAAATTTTCTGTCCCTGGTTTGGTTTCTTTTCTTCCAGCACTGATTCAGTCCCGCAGGGAGCCTTGAGCGTCGCTCCCCACAGCCTGGGTGGTGGGGCCCCGGAGTAGGGGGTTTGACCGGAGCCCTCCTGTGATCAGTGTTCACCTCCTCTGCCCCCAGCCATCTTGAGTGAGCTCTTGCAGAGGGAGAATCGCGTCCTGCATTTCTGGACCTTGAAAAAGAGGCGGCTAGACCAGTGCCAGCAGTATGTGGTGTTTGAGCGCAGCGCCAAACAGGTATGTTCGGAGCTTTCCTGGCTTCGCCTCCTTCTACGGTGTATACAGCGGCCTAGAGGACTATCCGGAAGAGGACTCCATCAGCAGGAGGGTGGCGTGGAGCGGGGGGGAGAAATGACAAAACAGGCTGACCTCTTCAGTTCGCAGTGACCCAGCACTCCTCCGGGTGGCCCAGGGGACTGAGGGGCTGCTGCTCCTTGTGTCTCTTGCTCACAGACAATACTGCAGCTGGCCCAGGAGAGTCCTGCCTAGTGACTTGCTGCTGGGATATTCCACAGCAGGGGAGGGCTCATTCAGAAAAACACCTTCAGCGATACCTGCAGACTGAATGGTGTGAGCGTTTCCTGGGTCTGTCGTGTTGGTCCAGGCAGTACACCTTCCTTGTAGTGTGGCTTGTTTTCCTC